>JAKTWB010000011.1:0-138947 GCA_030560845.1 Pichia scutulata
AACCAGCTCCCCTGCATCGCCCACGCTTTGCAAAACTCCCATCCCAGCAAACGCATCCGCAATCTCCCGCTGGTGGTCGTCCTGCAACGCCCCGTTAACCATCACCACCAATCTCCCACCACGTTTCCCCCTACGTAATACATCCATAATACTCCCCGTCCCAGCATGCGACACCACCAAGTCACTCTCACATGTGTATTTTCCACTCAAATCAATGCTATATTGTATGCATCTCACCATCACCCCTCCTAGTTCAAACTCAAAAATCACCCCTTCTCCATCCGTATCGTGTTCTTGTTTGATTGCGCTTTCGTCCTTAACCAACTTCTTCACTAATCTGCTTACTAACTCCACAGCAGGTTCCCCATTCCCATATTGTACAATCAGTTTATCAAACCCTTGCGATTCTAGCACTTTTATGAACTCTTCGTTGATCACACTCTCGATCAATTCAACAAATGTAACTGTAGCTCCTGTGGTGACCAATGCTTGTAAATGTTGTTTCATTATCCTTGTTGATTCAAATCAGTATATGCAAATGTTAAAAATATTCTCCATTTGTAATTTCTAATTTCTAACTTCTAATTTCTACTTTCTATTTTCTCAATTCTATCAATTTTCTCAATTACAGATCTCACCACCACATCAGCTGAACACATTTGGTGCCGGCGGTCCCCAAGGAAAATTGCTTCTTTCGTGGGAAATTATATGACAGAAAACTGGCATTACACTAAGTTTATTGGGGTTTGTCATTTATTGATTATTTTCTTTCTGTCCCCATCTTTTTTCTGTCTTCCGATCCGCAATGTTTAATAGCTCACCCGAACAAAAGCAACTAAAATAAAATTAAATCCGCTGCCGCCACCGAACCTACAACTATCAAAAAGGTGAAAAAAATCCGGTGTTTCCATTGCTTAACCTAAAGCCAAAGAGATAGCATAGTCATACAGTTTAACAGTTTTTCTTTTTATGATGCAGGCTTACCCGTAGATTTCATGCGTTTCATTCGTTAACCACTTTAACACATCAAAGTCATTACAGTTTTTTTAAACTAAGTACTTGATTTATCTGTTCTCAATTACTTAGGAAACTAATGTTAATTATAGGTGGCACAACATGAACTATCAAATGTTATCAAAATTGAAGGATTGCAAAAAAAGAACCGCATAACTAATCGCTCATTATATTTGTTAGAAGGTCAATTAGAAAGTCCTCCATCCCTTTGTTTATTAAAACATGCTTGTAGGTTTTGCTGTTGTATCTGCTAAAATAGTTGTTTATTTTAGTCTTGGAGTAATTGTTGAAAAACTCTAGTTAAATTGACTAGCAAAAATTCTAATGACGAGCCGCCGCTTTACTCTAATTTTTTCATTTTTCATTTTTGTAGTGTTTCTTAATTTTTCAGGTAATACCGAACTCGCTACAGAGTCTAAAGATTTCAAAGATTCCACAAACACATCACATCTTAATCACAAAGGTGCCTGATCACTTTAATTCTGCTACAACCAAAACAACCATTTTTCATATCTAATAAATGTCTGATGATCACCTGGCACAAAGAATCATTAACCATATGAATAAAGATCACCTTCATAATATTGAAGATTATCTTGTAGTCTATGGAAATGTCGATACAGAAATTGCACAACGTAAACCAACAATGGAATCAATTAATCTCGGATCAATGTCATTATCTTACATTGATTTCAAAGGTGTTAAGAATATAATTAGAATCCCATTTCAACCTTCTCTCGATTCATTACGTGATGCAAGATCAAAATTAGTCGAAATGTCTCAAGTTGCTGCTAGAAAGAGAGGCTTTAGTGAGTATTTAGTCAATAAAGTCCCATTCATGACTACATCTTTAGATTATATTGCATTTGCATTGGTTGGATTCTTATACATTATGGCAATTAAACCAGATTATATGAATTATATAGTTTATGAATTTTTCCAATTCCCTGAATCTGTTAACTATTATATTCTAAATTATCATACCTCTTTCTTCAGATTTTTAATTGCGTTACATTCAATTGAAGCTATTGGTGTTGTTTATCCTCTTTTAAGACAACACAGAATGGGTACTTTGAAAAAAATCATTTCTTTGTTCCTTACTTTAGTTGAAGGTGTTCTTTTCTTTAATGCCTACAAACGTGAAATTGAAAAGGCTTCAAATCCAAAATCTAAGAAACAATAAATAGGTGCTTACAATGAATGTTCTATTTTCTTCTATTGCATTGAATAATACATTTGGTTAATTTTTTCTCCATTTATAATTTCCTCTTTAGATCTCCAACTAAATAATGCTTTATGTTTTGAAATTTCCTTACGTTTACTTAAATCCAATTTACGCCTTTCATCTTCTTCTTGTTGTTTCTTTGAATCGACTTTTTCAACTTTACGATCTAATAGTTTTCTCAATGTTTCCTTCTTTTCAGCTTCTAATTTCCTCATATTAAAAGTTTTCCTCTTTCTAGCTGCATCTGCTTTCCTTAATTCAATTTCTTCAGCTGTCAGTTGCTTCTTCCTTGAATTGCCTTGCATTAATGCTAAAACACTCTTAGGTAGTTTTTTACCTTGATAAAATTCAGGTGTTAAATCTTCAGATTCTTCACTTTTTTTACCAAAATATTTAGCCCTTTGCCTGTCGGATAACTTATTAATATCGATTTCCTTATTATTCTCTTCTTGTTCCATGACAATGTTAATTAATTCGTCGTCATCTAGTTCATCATCATCAATTTCATCAATACCTATACCTTCACCTTCTTCTCCGTCATCGTCTTCATCATCATTATCAATTTCCATATTTTCATTATCACTTAAATCATCTTCATCACTTAACAAATCATCTTCATCATCATCATCATCAGCATCAGCACCATAAGATGATGATTTCTTTGTCCTTTTAATTTTAACTTTGGTTTCATTTGGTACCTTTTCACGTTTTTTGTAGTTTCTCTTGAGATTCAAAGCTTTTGCTAGTTTTCTTTTATTACTAAACAACAATGATATACTAAATTCATTTTTATCATCATTTTTACTAGCATCACTAACTTTAACCAAAACACCTCTAAATTTAGTGGTTGAATTAGGTGTTGACGTTGCTGACGTTGGATCGGAAGTTGATCTAGACTCAATTTTACCTCTCGGTTTAGATATCCTCAGCTTTGGCTGTTTGAATTTAGCTTCTTCAATTTCTTCAGACTCATTATCATCAAATGCTAGTTCTCTAAGATCTGCATCGTCATCTTCTGAACTGTAGATTTGTTTATCTGACATTATATTATTGTTTTATTTTGTGACAGCTGTTATGTTTTATGTATTCAAAATATTATTTAGTTAATTTAAATAATTGTTATCTCGTATAATCAGTATGTAACTGTATATCGACAAATTTGCAATGGTTTGATATAACCAGTTACTCCCATTCATGTTGAGTTACTACTGGAATATGTGGTGGTGCACAGATGCAAAACGCCTCCTCGAGTTGTTTTGGCATTTTGTAAATTTTCACTTTCCACTTTTCACTTTTCGCGTCTCCTCTTTTTCTTTTTCCTTTTCTCTTTTTCCTTTTCTCTTTTTCCTTTTCTCTTTTTTAACTCCCCAATTTCCAATTCTCAAAAAAAGAGAAAAAAGAGAAAATAACTTTAAGGCATGGATTTGAAAATTGAATGGTATTTCAAGTCAAACGTTACATTCTCTTAATTATAAAGTCGATCGATATATACCATACACTCCGTCAACGATACCAAAATCTTGAATTTCAATTTATTTTTTTTTTTGTTCTTTTTTGCTAATAGATAAACATTTGGTTTTAGTTTCTTTTTTCAATAATGACTGATGAAGCACAGTCATTTATTGAAAATATCCAAAATATTGAAAATTTAAATGATTTACATTTGAATCAATTGAATAATCAACTAAGATATGAATTACGAAACTTGAATAAACAAGTCGGTGTAAATGTTCAATTATCTGACGACGGTGATGTCAATGTCGTCGATGATGTTGACGTTGTCGTTGATGATGAGGATGATGAGAATGATGATGATGATGAGAATAAACATATTCAAAATTTAACACGTGAATTCAATGAAAGTGAAAGTGAACCTTTTAAAAATTATATCAAATCTATTGTTGAAAGGGGGCATAATGTACATCATGGTTCTGATGGTTTAGATCATTTACATAGTAATAATGAAAGTATTAATAATAATAATAACAATAATAACCATCATAAAAACAACAAAGACGTTAGCGATATTAACAATAACAATAGCAATGATATGAACAAGAATACTGTTAGAAACAACAACAACAGCAACAACAACAACAACAACAACAACAACAACAACAACAACAACAACAACAACAACAACAACAACAACAGCAACAACCACAACAACACCAAACTGTTCAATGATGTTGAGCTCCATAATATTCATAACAACACTAGTAACGTTGATGATTCGATACTTCAACCTTTAAAATTAAAAACACTATCACACACACCATCACAATCACAATTACAATCGCAATTACAATCACAATTACAATCACAATTACAATCGCAATTACAATCACAATTACAATCACAATTACAATCGCAATTACAATCACAATTACAATCACAATTACAATCGCAATCGCAATCGCAATCTCGAATACAGTCAAGCTCCACAAAAGATAGTGAATCTACTGAAAAAATTCCAACACAACTAAGTTTAAATTCAAACTCAATTAGTGTTAAAAAATGTTCAAGATGTAGAGTCAAAAGAACTCAAGAATCATCTATTTCGTTGGCAAAATATCAAACCTGTAAACAGTGTAGGGATAGAAGAAAAGTTAAAGATAAAAAACCAAGGTTATCAATTAAATTACCAAATTTATTGGATGATTGGAAATCTTTCCTTTCCAAAATTGTATTAAATAATGTTATTGATTTACATGAAATTAACTTCAGGTCCTTCAGTAATGCAAATGATTTTCCAAGGTATACCTTGGAACAATTAAATCAAGAATTAATTTATCAAATAGGTGAAAAAGTTGTTGAAAAATATATTTGGCCATTACAAGAAATCACGGGTTTTAAATTTGCAATCAGAGATCACCATAATCCACAATTAACAAACAATAATAGGGCGAAAAAAATTACTTGGATGTTTATTTGTTCACAGGATAAATTACGAAGGCGTAAAAGTAGAAGTGAAAATAAGAGACAAGTTATGAACAGATTGAAAACTGAAGAATGTGGTTCCAAAATAACAATGAGTTATGATATAATGTATGGTATAATTCAAATTGGTTATACACATAAACATCATAAACCATTAAATGAAATTAATAATCCTACATCTACCTCTTCTTCTATTTTAAAATCTATTAATGATGAGGTTAATGATATGAAGTCGAGAGTTGTTGATGTCGATAGAGAAGTTATGGAAGCAGCAGCAGCGGCAGTTGCAGCAGTTGCAGGATCTTCAGCATCTACATCACATGATGAACATGGACACACTTATGATCATGGAAAATCAAACTCTAAAGAAAAGGTGAATGATGAAGTATTTGATGCAAGTGCACAATTTGCAAATATGGATGATATTGCAATGATGGGAGATGTTGATGTAAGTGATGTGGATGTGGATGTCGATGTGGATGTCGACGTGGGCGTAGATGTCGATGTGGATGTCGATATTGATGTGGATGATGTGGCCGAAATTGCCAAACTGCTCAAACAGGTGCAACAGGCGCAGAGCCGTCGTCTAGCGGACATGAAAAGCTACGAATAGTGCTACTAATCCATGTATGTATACTTCTTTATTTCTACATTGTACAACCACTGTATGTACGTACCAACAATAGATACCGCATTGGGAAGGTGGCGCCCCCAAAAACATGTACCCGCCAAGGAACAACTGAGGAGGCGTCGCGGCTACTTCTGCACCGATATAATAAGAATAGCGAGAAAACAAGGTTCTTTACCTGACTGCGCACAATGTAAAAAACGAAAAAAAAGAAAATATATTTGTCTTTTCAGCAGAATCCGATATTTTGACTTTATAACATTCGAAGATCATACTGGTGTTGGTGATAATTATCCTTTTGTAAATTTTGACTTCTCTGTGATCTTTCTCTTTTTTTCTTTTTTTCTTCTTTCTTTCATCTAATTCCAACAGCCGTTGCTTGCCATCATCTGCCATCCATGTTCAGAAACTCAGCAGTTGGGCTTAAGCATTCCGTTAGGTTTGCGAACAAGGCATCGTCATATCAAAGATTTTCTCGGATTAACTATCCAGGAATTAGATTTAATTCAACAACCAATCAAAGTTCAAAAACAGCTTCTGATGCTAAAACCATTAAATCTGGCTTTTTCACCTGGTCATTCCGTGCTGTTGTTTTATCCGGTGTTGCAGGCTGGTGTTATTTAACTTACCTGGTTTATAAAGAATCAAACCCGGGTAATCAACAACCACAATCTGATTTAAAGGAAAACGGTAATAAGAAAAAAAATGTTGTCATTTTAGGCTCTGGTTGGGGTGCAATTTCTTTCTTACATAAATTAGATACAACTCAATATAATGTTACCATTGTTTCACCAAGAAACTATTTTCTTTTCACACCTTTGTTACCATCTGTTCCAAGTGGTACAATTAATATTAAATCCGTTTGTGATTCAGTCAGAACTTTAGCAAGACAAACTCCTGGTGAAGTCATTTATTTAGAAGCGGTTGCTAAGGATATTGATCCAATTAATAAAACTGTTAAGGTTGAACATAAATCCCAAAGATTTTTAATTGGTGATGCTTTCACAAATGATAGAGATGCAATTGATTCCACTCTTAATTATGATTATTTAATTTATTCTGTTGGTGCAACTGTTAACACTTTTGGTATTCCCGGTATTTATGAACATGCTTCATTTTTAAAGGAAGCAAATGATGCAACTGCTGTTAGACAAAAACTATTTAATCAAATTGAATGTTCAAGATTATTACCAATTGGTTCAGAAGAAAGAAATAGATTATTAAATTTTGTTGTTTGTGGTGGTGGTCCAACTGGTGTTGAATTAGCTGCTGAGATTAAAGATTATATAAATCAAGATTTATGTAAATTCATTCCAGGTATTGAAAAGGAAATGAAAGTTACATTAATTGAAGCTCAACATAATGTTTTATCTATGTTCCATCCAAGATTAATTGAATATACAAAAGATGTCTTTCAACAACAAGGTTTAGATTTACAAGTTGATACAATGGTTAAAAAGGTTGATGATAAAAATGTTTATGCGTCTTATAGACATCCTGATGGACACACTGAAGATATCGTGATTCCTTATGGTACTTTAGTTTGGGCTGGTGGCAATGCTCAAAGAAACTTAACAAAAACTTTGGGTGCTAAGATTGTTGAACAACAAACTGCAAAGAGAGGTTTATTAGTTGACGAATATTTGAAATTAGATGGTGATGATTCTATTTATGCTTTAGGTGATTGTACATTTACTGCAAATCCTCCAACTGCACAAGTTGCTCATCAACAAGGTACCTTCCTTGCAAAACATTTTAATAATTCATCAAAAATTGAAGATTTAAAATACCTGATTGAAAATTCAAATAGTGAAGATGAAAAATTAAAATTGTCCAAACGTTTAGATCGTGCTATGAAAGCCGACAAACCTTTTGAATATATTCATCAAGGTGCATTAGCTTATATTGGTTCAGAAAGAGCGGTTGCTGATTTAACTTGGGGTGATTGGTCAACTCTTGCCCTAGGTGGTACAATGACTTTCTTTTTCTGGCGTTCCGCTTATGTCACAATGATGTTAGGTATTCGTAACAAAGTTTTCGTTGTTTCAGATTGGTTAAAAGTTGCAATCTTTGGTAGAGATTGTTCACAAGAATAGATAGTTTAAAATATTTTATTATGTATTTGAATTATTCTTTTTTTTTCCTTTTGTTTTATATTCCTTTTCATAACTACACCTTATTCTAATTACAAAAATTAAACTAAATTAAACTAAAAAGGTTTTGCACATTTTCTCTTTTCAACCTCGCCGGAACCCGGTGAAATCATAGTTTCCCAATCTAATGGGTATAATAAGTCACCACTTTCATTACGAGCAAACACCACACCTAAATCATTTCTTGCAGTCGTCAGGTAGAAACTTGCACCATCACCTAATGACAAAACAACTGCACGTATTATATCACCTGGTTGATAACACTCCCAAGTTTTAACACTATCACGATCAGTTGATTTGATGTCTTGAGATCTAATAATTGCTTTGAAAAATTCACCAGATTCAGTTGGTAATAAATTCAATAACTGTAAATTATCAGTGTTAATCTCTGAATTTTTTGGTAAAATACTTAAGATTTCAACATTTATTCTTAAATGTGTTAATTTCGTTACTCTTGCCAAAATTAAATCATTAACTTGTGGAGTAACGGCTTTATAACTCTTACAATTAACATCATTAAACTGTACTTCATTTTTATACTTGGGATCTTTAAAATGTATAACAGAAACAATTTTGGTGTTTCCAGTTGAAGTATAGGACACTTCAACATCTTCTTCTTTTTCTTCATTTATTTGATCCCTTATTTCGACACGACCAACGGTGGTTGCTATGAGTGTTGGTATGTTAACATTATCAAATGTTATCGTTTCTAAACGTACATTTTCACCTGCAATGTATTTAATACTCTTGGATGTATCTGTTGGTTCATAAATCGGTAATATTGGTTGTCCTGGAAAAACTTTTTCTGGGGGTACTTGACTCATGATTGTTGATATTTTTACAGAAATACGTTGTGACAACCTGATCAGGTTCTCTTTTTTTTAGAAACTTCAAAAGTACGAAATTCATGAAGAAGAAAATAAAAAATAATGAGAAAATCAAAAAAAACCGAACTTAAATATCAACCATTGAAGAATTTAGGATATTGGAACTCAATTGGTTCATTAGCTAAATCCAGTTACGGTATACTACAATACTTTGGCAATGTAATTTAAACTTAATAAATCATCTTTAACTGCTAATATATAGTTAGATAATTATGTTTTATCGTCTGTTTAAGACCCCAGATTTTCAAACGGCAAAAATTTTACAAAATTTTGAGAAATTTTAATTTTCCCACTTTTTTTTTTTTTTACTTCTCAAATTTTTTTTTCCAATTGAAAAGTTTTCATGAAAAATTTTTGTAGTCTTTATAAGAACTCTATCTTTTCCTTTTCTTTTACAATTACTTTATTTTTTTCTTTTCATTCTTCAGATACATTATCCCCAATTACAATGGCTAAGACAGATATTAAGAAATCCAAGAAATCCGTTTCAAAGAAACAAGAAGAAAAGGCAGTAAAACAAAAGAAGCAAGAATCCTCTTCATCTTCTTCTGAATCTTCATCTTCATCTTCTGAATCTTCTGAATCTGAATCTTCATCTTCTGAAGAAGAAAAGAAGGATGAATCATCATCTGATTCTTCTGATTCATCATCTGATGAAGAAGAAGAAGAAAAGAAGGAAGAAGCATCATCCTCCTCTTCTAGTGAAGAAGAAAAGAAAGAAGAAAAATCTTCTTCTTCTTCTTCTTCTTCTTCTTCTTCTGAATCATCATCCGATGAAGAAGAAAACCCAAAGAAAAGAAAAGCAGAATCTGAAGAAGCTGCATCAACTACTGAATCACCAGAACCAGAAGCAAAGAAGGCTAAGACTGAAGATGAACCAGCAACTCTTTTCGTTGGTCGTCTTTCATGGAACATTGATGATGCTTGGTTAAAGAGAGAATTCGAAGCTTACCCAGGTATAATTAGTGCTAGAGTTATTTCTGATAGACAATCCGGTAGATCTAAGGGATACGGTTATGTTGACTTTGAATCTAAGACCGTTGCAGAAAAGGCACTTGAAGAAATGCAAGGTAAGGAAATTGATGGTAGACCAATTAACGTTGATTTATCCACTTCAAAACCTAAAACAAGTGATAGATCAAATGATAGAGCAAAGCAATATGGTGATGCTAAATCTGAACCATCTGATACTTTATTCATTGGTAACTTATCATTTGATTCTGACAGAGATAGTGTTACTGAATTCTTCTCTGAATACGGACCAGTTTTAGGTGTTAGATTACCAACTCATCCAGAAACTGAACAATTAAAGGGTTTCGGTTATATTCAATTTGAATCTGTTGATTCTGCACAAAAGGCTTTAGATAACTTAAATGGTGAATATTTAAACAACAGAGCTGTCAGATTAGATTTCTCTACTCCAAAACCACAAAATGACGGTGGTAGAAGCTTCGGCGGTAGAGGTGGTAGAGGTGGTAGAGGTGGCCGTGGTGGTTTTGGTGGTCGTGATAGAAATGGCGGTAACGGTGGCAATGGTGGTAGAGGTGGTTTCAGAAATACTGGATCCGGTGCAAACAATACACCAGTTGCTTTCAAAGGTAACAAGAGGACTTTCGATTAAATTACTAACTGATCATTGTTCCTGTTAATAGATGCAAAAAATAGTTTACAGTTGATAACAATATACAGTTCTTTTTCTCCTTAAATAATGGATCTTTTCTTTTCAAATTTCTCCGTCTATGTGTTTATATAGTATTTTTTGTTTTATTCCACGGTGATTTATCTTTATTTTTCGCAACAGTTATATCTGATATATATTATGTACATTTTTATATACGCTAATAATCAACACTTTCATCTAACTAAGTAATTGAATTCAAGTAGTTTTTTTCATTAGTTTTTGTTAGTCTTAAACTAATTGTTTCAAAAATGTTGAAGAATGCATGTGTAATCTTACATTAGGGTTAAAACAAAATATCTTTGTAATACTCGTTTATGGAGAGTTCCTCTAAAGGAGCATTTCTCTTTTTTTCAACTCGGTTTGTACAGTTGCAAAAGCCTTGACGTGAGATAAAACTCTTTCAATGTTGACACTAAATACGTTCATTTTCAGTGTTAATCTGAAGCTGTTATCAAATAAGATAAATCAAATAAAATATATTTTAGTTTGTTTAGTATTTCATCGTAATTTTCAGTACACTTACGCTGTATCTTCAAGTCTTAATTTTAGATAGGCTCAATGAAGGTGTTTGATAATTACTATTAAACAAAATGAAGATTAAATTAAAAATTAAAACTATAAAGGATACCAGATAAAATATATAATAAAAGCAAAGAAATGAATAGCATAAAAATGAATAGCAAAGTATGACTTGATTTATGTCAATGGAAACAGTAAATCACTTAGTGAACTGAACCCCAAACAGTCACGCAACAATGTTTTTAATGTGATTCTATCTGTAATACCAGCATGAGGAATACCATAAGCATTTAAGTATGTTAAAATTTGCTGCTCTTGAAGACCATTAATATCCTCGATTGACCTTAATTGTTCCAATGATCTGCCTTCTGGTATTGCATCAGGCCTTAGAAATGGAATATCAAGCTGCGAGATTCTCGCCTTCCTCCTTCTTTGATTCTCAAGAATCTTAACAAAAAAAATGTTTTCATCAAGAGTTCTAACTATTTGATTGTTGGTGCTGGTAAGTACATCGTTTGACCTGATAAGTGCATCGTTTGATCTGATAAGAGCACGAAGAGAAAGACTTATTTCATTTTGAAAACGCTCAAAGTTAAGATTTTGCTGATTAATAGCTGCAGTAAAATCTGTTTTGAGTTGATCCACCTTTGCTAATAAATCAATTCGAGTTGGTTCTCTTTCATTGGCATCAACGGATGTTTTGAGTTCATCTCTTTTTAAATGAATATGGTTTTCTTTTTCATCAAGTCTTGCATTGAAAGCTTTAATTTCTCTTCGTGAATTACGTGCTGGACGGGGAATATTTAACTCATTTTCAAAAATTTCAGGTGAAAGTTCCAATACTTCATCTAAATAAAGATTGAGCTGAGACATTGTATAGAAAGTGTAGAAAGTGTAGAAAGAAGAGATGAAATACCAGAAGTTTGAGGAAAAGAAAGAAAGACAAAAAAAACGCAAAGGGCAGATACCCTCTCTTGTATAGAAAAAAAACAGATGGATGTTCTGATGTGGATCAATGATGAAAAACTGGACTAATCAAGGGCAATTCCGCCTTTTCTCCTCTTTTGGGTAATAAAATGAGGAGTAAAAGTGGGGCATAAGAAGGCAACAGAAGTTTAACCGGCAGAAACCAAACCCAACAGAAAATACAAAAAGGGGGGAAACAGTACAATGTCTCCGTTCTGTTTTATCAATTTGTCACTTATTGCATGAGCCGCCAAATTGTTATCTTTTTATTTTTCATTTTTGCTATGTTCGAAACCGGGTTGACTAGTTACAATACTTTCCACGTGCTTTCCAGAAGTACTTTATAGATGATTAGTTAGAGACCGACAAGCTCGTTGAGTGAGTGATGTTTGGAAACATGTGATTGTCACCTTCTTTTGAATATTTGATCACTAAAACTTAAAAGTAAAAAATATATTGTTTCCATATTATTTAAGTGTACTCTTCTCCAAATTTGTTAGATGTTGTAATGCATTGACTCTCGAAGTATGGTTGATGATAATTAGATAAATTGGTAGTTAAAAACTTCAGATTTTTCATAATGTAATTTTTTTTCTACAAATAATAGCCAAAAACGACAAAAAAATTGGAATTATCGTATCTATTCTTAAATCATCAAGCAAGATTTAACTTGAAGAACTATAATACCAATAGCAATTATTGCAATATACTTAGTTTTCCAAGTTTTATTACTCCAAGTTAGCTGCAGCTAGGACAATATTATAAAAATGCTCACGACAAAATAAATGTCATATTTGGATAATGAATTCGCACCAAATTTGAAGTGAAAAGTTAGATGTACATTAACTAAACAACTTTTAAAATACTACTAAAAGGAAATAATATAGTCAAACAATACCTAATCAAATGGGACCATCATCTGTACGAGGATCTGGTAGATCAGTTTTTAATTCACCAAGAAAAGATGATCGTATTAAATCCTTGGGATTCCATATAGCTAAGTTACGGTCACCGGTAAAAAGATCAATGAATGAACTCAATAAAATTGCGTATGAAAATGCCATTAGAAATAAACCAACTTTAAGTGAAGAGTCTGATGCACTTGATGAAAATGAGCTAACTATCATTAACAAAATTATAAAACTAAGTAAATCAGATGATATGAGTGGGTTAGTATTAGAAGAAGATGAAAAAAGTGAAATTGAACTAAGTAGTGATGGTGCCGATGAAGAAACAATAAGAACACATCCAAAAAAAAAAATAAAAATGGCAAATACAATATGTGGAGTGAAAAAAGTTGAATCATTATTACAACAATCCATACCTTCATTAAAAAATGAACCAGTTGCAGTAGAGTCAGCGTTAAATTCATCGGATTGTTCGTTATCACCAAATCAATCACCATTAAAATCTTTAATTAGAAGTGAACCCGAGAGTTCAATAAATACACCGCAGAAATCAACACAGCCAAACTCAAATAAATCATCTCCATTACGTAGAAGTACTAGACAGAAGGTCACAGTTCTAGATAAATTAAATGACATATCGAGCGATTCATCTCCTAAAAGAAAATACACAAAGAACTTACAGTCAACATTTAATTCAATGAATGATTTAAAACCACCAAATGCTGATAAGCTTGAATACATGACTGTGCCTGATATAGACCCAGAGGATGATGAATTATTAATGAATGACCCAAAAGCTAAACAAAAAGCATTATATCATGATGGATTCGAAGCGTATTTTGAACAAAATAATACAAGAACTAGAACATCTAAAAGTTCAATGTCAATGGCACCTGAAATTACATATGAAGAATTTGCTAAGTATAATAAATTTTTGGATTTAATATGCTCTGAACCAATTGAAAGTTTAAACTTACTATACCAATTCCAATTTACACAGTGGCTTTTTGAATTAAAGGAAAATTTTAATTTATTATTTTATGGAATTGGTTCAAAAAGATCAATATTAATTCAATTTTTAAAAGAATTTGTTTTACCAAGCGAAGAGAATTCAAAATGTATAGTTATAAATGGTTATAATCCGGAATTTACACTAAGAATTTTACTTAAAGAAATATGGAGTGTATGTTTTAGGAAGACATTACAAACAACTAGAGAACTTAGAGAAGCGTGTAATCTTACACACATTGAGTTTATAAAGCCAAGGAATAAGAATAGGAGGTTATATATTTTGTTAAATAATATCGATGGCGAATCCTTAAGAAACGACGATCTTCAATATATGCTGAGCCAAATCGCTAGAATTGAACAGGTTTCACTAATTTGTTCGTTGGACAATTTAAATACGCCGTTATTTTGGGACGCTTCAGTTTTATCAAACTATAATTTTATTTGGCATAACATTTCAACATTTAAAGGCTACAATACGGAAATCAGTTTTAAAGATCCTTTGAATATTGGAAAAACTGATGAATTAATTGGTTCAAGAGGTGCAAAATATGTTTTAAGTTCTTTGACTGGTAACGCAAAAAGTTTATACAAGAATTTAATTTTACAACAACTTGATAGAATTGACACATTTATTGGTGATGATACGAAATTAATTGAGAATAGAAATTCCATTAAAGGTTCACCCAAAACTTGTATCTCGTTACGTGAATTTTATGATCTTTGTGTTTCTGAATTTATTATTTCTAACGACATTTCGTTTCGTACAATTTTGGGTGAATTCGTTGAACATAAAATGTGTACTTTAACAAGAGATACTGCTGGTACAGAAATTTTGTATATTGCATTTTCTGTTGATGAACTGGAGAAAATACTGGATGAAGAACTCATGGACTAAAATTTAACTTACGATGCGTATTACCAATTACCATTAAGTGTTAATTATTAAGTATCTAAAAATAATGTCTATAAAAAATTATGTGTGTATTTTAAATTGAAATTTAGATCTACATAACGGGCAAGTAGATGCACCTGAACTCTTGAACCATCTATATAAACATGCTGAATGGAAGTTGTGTTTACAAGTTGGACAAACTTTATTAGGTGTGGAATGGTCAACTGCATTTATAATTGAATAACAAATTGCACAGTCATCATAATTTTCAAAATTTGCAGCAACATTATCCTTAAAATGTTTGATTGAATCTAATATTGAACCATTTTGAAAATTAATAACATATTGTGCAGACATAATCCAAGATTTCCATTTCTTTTCATTTACACCAACTCTACTAATACCATTGACTGAAATTTGAGCTAGTGGATAATTATTTGGTAAGATGATTGAAATTTCCATTTGTTGTTCATCAATACTATAAAGACATTTAATTTCATTGATCTTTTTATTAATATTGATTTTGAATTCTGAGTCTTCAATTGAATTTTTATTTGATAAAGTTGAAAGAATTTCACTGATTAATTGGGGACTGATATACAATGTGATAAACTTTTCAATAGTCTGTTGTAATTGTTTATCTTTAATTGATTGAAACCAATTCTGGGCGAAGGTACCACCAATATTATTCATAATTTCATACAACAAATTGACTAATAACTTTTTAATCTCTTCATCATAATTCAAAATTTTATTATCACCCAATGAATAATTTTTCATATAAAATGAATCATCTTCATGAATTCTAAACTTATTAAGGTTCAACTCACTGAATATAAAATTCAAGAACTGACTAATTTTATTTTCACCTATGTTACTAATATAATCTTGTCTCATTTGTTGGGTAATGTTCTTAAAATGATCCATGATCAAGTACCAACTCCAAAGATATTTATAAACTTTCCATGGCTCTTCAAATTCTATGTAATCAGATAATTCCGCATTTGCATTATCAACTAAAATTGCTGGTAACTGAATACCCGACACTCCATCTTCACTGATTTTTTTCTTTGATAATGTAAACTCAACAACCAATGCATCTTGTTTTTCAGGAATAATCTTGTGTAATAATGATGTGCCAATACGTTGAATATCAGTACTTTGACTGTTAATCAAAACATATAAATCATCATAACGTTCTTCAAATTTAGAAATCTTGATATGATCATGAAAAATTCGTGAAAATTGTGAGCATAATATTTTAATTGGTTGATTGATTTCACTAATCTTGGAAACTTTAAAAAATAAATCAATAAGTTCAGTTTCAATATCTGAACATTCATCATTCCAGTCTTCGATATCTTGCTTGTATTTAATTAACAATAAATATAATTTCAAAGAATGACTTAATAAATCAATAGAAATTTCATCTTCTGAATCAATTAAATTAATGTTCTCGGAAAGCAACTTTACACCCAATGTGAAAACTTTAGTTATAAAGTCGCTTGGGTAGTTTGAATCACAGACATAATAAATACTACTAACATAATGTTGAACAAATTGGATTAGTGCAATTCGAACAGGTTTAAAGTTTTCATCGTACGCAACATCACTTTCCATCCAGTTTATGAATGTATTCAAAAGAGTCATAAATCTTTGAGGTGCAATTAAAACAAAATTTTCAGAAATTTCATAGTCCAAATCAAGATCAATAAAGCTGTTGAAAAGAATTAAGTTATTTAAACCAATTGAACAAATATCTTGGGAACTTTTAATATTTATTAAATCAACAACTGTATTTGTTCTGATGTACTCTAAGCTTTTAGATGTAAGAAATTTCTTGCATGTTGTTAGAATTGTAAATAATAATGTCTGATCCTTGAAAATTGACTTTAAGTTTATTGCTTCAAATTCTTTTAAAGATAAATTTTCAACTTTTGCAGATAAAACGAATTTGATCAATCTATATCCATAATATGACAAAAGTTTATTTTCGTGATTTAGGAGATTAATCATGCACCTTAGCGGTTCATTCTCACTTGTATTTAATACCAAAGCACTGATAATTTGTGAAAAGTCAACATTTTCAAATAGTTTAGAAAACTGAGGTTTTAAATTAATTTGGAAATCAAGAATCTTCTCCTGAAGGGAGTTGGGAAATGTTGACTCTAAGAACAAAATATCAGACGAAAGTTCGGAAATTAGTGATAACGAAATAATATTTTTATTGATAATTTCACTCGAAACAGTTGTCTTGCCAAGAAGATCAGAATAAAATACTGCAATATTAATGAATGGTCTTGCAATATCACAAACCAACTTCTCTTGATTTTCATAATCTTCAATAAAAAAGTACAAACTTAAATTTAGTGAATTACCTAATGATAATAATTTCTGTGGTGTAGTATTTAAAATCCCATCAAATTTAGAAGTTAAATCATTTTCTAAAAACAGCATGATTAGATTAGTTGAAAACCGTTCAGTAAGTGGAAATATTTTTTCATCATGATTAGCAACAGATTTTAAAACGAATTGCATATAAATATTTGTAAATTCTTTGTCAGTACCCAAAGTACTTTCCAGGTTTTTAAGAACTGTATCAACGGCCGCATATTCAATATCACTTTGATCATCTAATAAAACTGAATTTAGTAATTTCTCTATGAATTCTGGAGTGGATTTAGCAAAATCAATGAACACATTGCTCTTGTAATTTTTAGAACAATTTGAAATAAAATTTTCGAATGGTTCATTTTGAAATAAATTAGACAATATTTCAGGTGTCAAAAATGCGTATATTGATTCGGTTGAAGCCTCAATATCCGGTGACAAAATTCTTGAGTTTTTGAGTAAATAACCACTTAAATCTTTTGAATCGTGTAGATTAAAATTTTTGAAATTTGAAATGACTTTTAATAAATTTGAAACTGAATCAATTTCTTGTAATTTCGCAAACACATTATTAACTACAGGAGTAATTGATAAGTTTGAAGCATACGATGAATGTGAATATAATGTTAGGGTCTCTAATGGTATATCCATAAACTTCTCGGTAATAAAGTCTGGAATGGTAGTAATAAATTCATTTATTGAATTTGTAAATTCTGATTTCCCTTTTTTAATAAAGACGTTAATAATTGTAAATGATAAATCAGGTATACCTGTTGCATGATTGTATTCTTGTAATGCATCGACCGAATTTGCAAGCAAAACATCATCTAAGTCGGATTTATTGATTGTTAACAAATTAATGAATGATTCAATGAATGTATTTGTGTGATTAACAGTATAATTACCAAATTCAGTAAAAACAATGTTTTTATCTGGTAGTGCATCCATAATTACTGAATTTATATCGAGTAAAACATCTTTATCATCATTTGCAAATAAATGAATATCATGCATGAGGTTGTTAATTACAGGTGAAAGGGTTCTTGGTGAATCACTGATTTTAACCAAAGATAATGTATAAGTTTCTAAAATCTTATCAGTTAAATCATGATGCTTTAACAATGCATTCATTAAATTGTTAGCAACCTTCCAACCCTTTTCCAGAAATTGAACAGATTTTTCATCTCTAAGATTTTCTAATATTGTGAGAAGTAATGGTTCAAATTTTTCAATATTATCAATTGAAATAAACTCTTCTGGTAAAACTGTAATTAACTTGTAAATAACGTCATAATAGATAGGTTCGCTATTTAGAGAACCATATTTCAATAATCCCAATAATTTTTCATCAGCCTTTTTAATATTAAGCCAAAATGAACCGTCATATAAAGTAACACGAACGAGTGTATCTAAAATTGTAATTAAACTGGTGGAATATAATGCAGAATTTGTCTTTGAATCAAATTTTATACCCTTAATCATTCCTTTTGCTAATGATTTATATAAAGATTTATTCAGAATTTCTTTAACGTGACTTGAAGTAACGAGAACTTTAAATGACAAAAACGTAGATTTTTTAAGATTAAAATCTTTTGAACTAAAACAATTTTGTAGAGTTTCTTGACTGTAAATATTAGAAATTAATGTAATGAGTTCTTCACTCAATTCAATTGAACTGATTTCATTTATAGTGTGAACCAACAATAAAATTGAAGATTGTAAAACCCTCAAATATTTTGCTTCACTTTCATCTTTTGATGCAAATCTTTCATCAGATAAAGTATCTTTATTTTCAAATGCCAAAACCTGATAGGAGTAGTGTAATATTTGAAGAACAAATATTTTCCAGATATTTGAAATTTTATCTTGGTTGTTATCAAATGCAAAATTTAAAGAATCTTTACATGCTCTTGCAGTTGATCTATCAGAATCAAACAATCCAGCCATCCAAATACCAATTGTATCCTTTAAGTATTTACCGTATTTCTTACCCAAGGACTTCACAAACTGAGCTTGAATTTGGTGAGATGTTAGTCGAACTTTCTTAGAATCATCAATTGAAAGTTTTGGATACATTTGAATCCATGTGATGATAACTAAATCATCATCTAACTCATTAGAATTATTTTTCATGTAATCAAACATCGAGACTATAGATTTTTCTTTTGTATTAACATCTCTTTTTAATAAAGATTTGAATGCTAATTTCAGAGCATTCGAACATAAAAGATGATCAGGATTAGGGATACCGGTAATGTAATTTAAGGAAACCTCAAATCCATTTGTTCCTAATCCAGTATGAATACTATCTCCAAATACAGACATGGTATGGAATTAAAAGTATCTTTTATTCTAGTCTTTTTCACTGTTTTTCAGTCCATTCTTCTTTTTGTGTGATGGCAAAACTGATGAAATTTCAACAGGTCCCAAAGCGGAAATCCAATCCATCCGTTTTCTGCGACAAACAAATAGTCGCACACGCTTGAAACGGAAAGCGAGCCGACTGCAATATGACTGCCTGTTTGGGGCAAAGGTAAATACTAACATCACATTTCATATCGTGAAGTTTTTTTAGATTTGATGGATTTTCAGGTTGTTCCTCAAACAAGAAAGCGTTTTGATTATCGTTTTGTTTGACCAGGACGTTGCCTCCACTTTGCTCAACACACATAGTATCATCATAACATCATGAGCGTAGACATCCCTCCTATTGAGTTCTTGAAAGGTAAGATCTACCTCGTTGTTAGCAACGAAATACCCGAAGATACTGAAGATTTTGTGTATTTTACAATCGAAGATTCTCTACCTTACAATAACTTCAACCTGGATTTTGGTCCCTTGCACGTGGGTCATTTATATAGGTTTGCTGTTGCTTTACATAAAATATTGAATGATCCAAAAAATAAAAGTAAATGTGTCGGATTCTACTCATCAGATGATGTAAGACAGAGAACAAATGCTGCATGTATACTATGTTGCTATATGGTATTAGTGCAAAACTGGGCTCCTCATCAAGTCCTGTTACCGATTTCTCAATTTGATTTCCCATTTATGCCGTATAGGGATGCTGGTTATTCACATTCTGATTTTGAAATTACCATTCAAGATATTGTTTATGGTGTTTGGAGGGCTAAGGAGAGAAATTTGTTGGACATGAGAGCCTTTAATTTAGAAGATTATGAGCAGTATGAAAGAGTTGACCAAGGTGATTTGAATATTTTAGCAAATGATTTTATACCATTTGCATCACCAAAACAATCAAGGCCCGGTGCTCCATTGAACGAACCATTCAAAAAAGTTTTGGAACTTTTCGAAGAAACAAATGTTAAATTAGTTGTTAGATTAAATTCCCATCTATATGATAAAAGAGAATTTATAAAAAGAAATATTCAACATATTGATATGATTTTTGAAGATGGTACATGTCCAACAATAGACTTTGTGCAAAAATTTATTGGTGCAGCTGAAACAGTAATTTCAAAAGGTGGTAAAATTGCAGTTCACTGTAAGGCGGGTTTAGGTAGAACTGGCTGCTTAATTGGTGCTTATTTGATTTATACCCATGGTTTCACAGCAAATGAATGCATTGCTTATATGAGAATGATTAGACCAGGAATGGTTGTTGGCCCGCAACAACATTGGTTATATTTACATCAAAATGAATTTAGAGATTGGAGACATACAATGGTTTTGGATTCAGTTCCAGATGAGTTTATTGGTGGTTTATTTTCCCTTATTTCTTATGAAGAGTATAAAAAGAGAGAATTAGAAAATGAAAATGGTAGTGAACAAGATTCAAGTGATGATCAAATGAACTTTAAAGATGATACACTGATTAGAACTCCTGTTCGTAGAAGAAAGATTTCAAGCGGGCTAAAGGTCATAAACAAGGCAGTTCCGATGGCAAGTCCAGGTCAACCAAGAAAATACAGAACCTTAGATAATCCAGTTCAAGCATATGCAAATTCTGATGATGAAGACGCATATACCTCAACAATTAATCAAACACATAATCAGAGTACAATCGAAGATAAAGAAAATAGAGAAAATATATCAACTCATAGCTCACCATATTACAAGAAGACCACAACTACAACGACTACCACAACAATTGCAGGTGCTACATCTCCAAAAGTACCAATTACTGATGATTCAAATTATCTTAAAATGGGTAAACAAAGAAAATCAATGGTACATGTAGTAAAGCCAAAGGCTCGTGTGCCAAGTTCTGAAAAGATAATTGGAGGAGCAGGTGTTCGTAAAGCATCTTCTTCTAAAAAGACATATATCCAAATGTAAACAAAGTTGTGTATAATAGGTAATATAATAAATTAATAAAAAAATGCAAGTAAGATAAACAGTGCAATATGGAATTAACCAAATTCAGTTGCTTTGTTTCCTAAGAATCATATAATTTATAATAAAGTAAAAACAATTAACAACATAATCTGTTTCTGAAAAATAATTCAGTGTCTTTTATCATGATTTTGAAAAATAAAACTAAAAAAAAGTTTTATTTAATCATGTTTCAAAAACATGTATGTCCTTCTTATAATGTAGGCCCTATCCTTACAAGAATCAAACAAGATGAACAAAATATCTGAGGTCAACAAGTCCAACTTAACTGAAAAAATTCCTTAGAACGTTCTCGAAAAACTCGCGGCTCATCACTTTTTTCTTTCTCCTCAATAAAGGATAGATGGTTTCTCAATATGTTGATTCTACAATGTGTTTTATCATTCGGTGTTTCTTAGCAATTGTTCAGCTACCAAGTATTCATGTTTGCATCAACTGTCTCTAACAAGCCCGTTGCCGTGGCACAGCCAATTTCACCACAGAAACAAATGATTGACTTTCGAAATGTTCCAATTAAACAGGTCTATCATCTCTCTATATTCATGCTCCCCAATGTTCAGTTTGATCCTGATTATACCGCATTAATATACTATCAAGTGGTTCCAGAATCAGGCGATGCCAATGTTTCTAATAATTCACAGTTTGGTAATGGAAGTGGAATAAATTCCCAAATCATTCAAAATGATTTCAAGTTGCTAGGGTTTTTAAATGCGTCAAAACAGAGTTCAATTTTTAAAATCAATCCAGGTAATCTTGATATACCCGCAGGATCAGGAATACATGATGAAGGAGACATTGATATGGAGTCAGGTATTTCTGAATTTGAAGAAAATGAAAAGGTCACTATGCTTATCGGTATAAGTATTGAACCAAATGCGAATGCAATTCAACAGTTAGATTGTTTGAAGGTCACCAGAGATAGTAATTCCACTTTGCCATTAACCAGATTTGTGCCAGCTAAACCACCAATTACACAAAGTGACATTTTGGTTGTTAGTAATAAAATTATAGGAAATGCATATAACTACTTATCTTCATTTACTGATGCGAATAATAATGTGAGTATAAATAAGTTCAACGATTGGTGGGATAAATTTAAACTCAAAATGAGCAATGATCCAAATTATTTACAAAATCTTGAATAAATAATAAACATGAAAAATCTCTATATAATGTATGTACACGTCATTTAATATAATTTATTAATTAATAAAATCATTAAAGTTTGAAATTCTTTGCTTAACTTCCTCGGTTCCTAATAATTCAAGTATGATTGGTAAATTAATACCCGATTGTGGTCCACTTAAAGAGTATCTTAAGGTTTGAAAAACTGCTTTCTTTTTCAGAGAAGGATTACTAAAAAGAATTACATCAATTGCGTCATTGAAATTTAAATGTGTCAAATCATTTGAGTGCTTATTTAACTCAGTAGCTATCTTTGATAATGTTTCAGTATTTAATTTTAATTTTTTCAAAACCTCTTCTTCATTATACTTCGGTTGGATAAAAAAGTAATGATACATTTCAGAATCGAAATCGTTTAATTTAGTCAAACTCGGATAGACCATTTTTAAAATTTTTGAAACTTTTGAGACTTCTAGATGTTCCAAATTTAATGAATTTTGAATACTTTGATGACATTGAACAACAGAATCCTGAAAAAACTGTGAATTTTCATCTTTTAATTTTTCAGTCAAATAATGTTTGTTGAAATAATCTAATTTTTTCCAATCAACTTTTGCATTTCCTTTAGTTAAACCACTTAAAGTCCAAGATTTATTTAATTCGTTTAATCTGTATATTTCACTTGTTTTTTCACCTAATTCTCTCTTTGGATTCCAACCAAATAAAACACTAAAATTAATCAATGCTTCACCTAAATAACCTTTGTTCTTTAACGACATTATATCAATGTCACCGGATCTTTTCGAAAGTTTTTTACCTTCAACGGTAGTCAATAATGGTATATGAACAAAGTTTGGTTTATCCCATCCAAATGCATTGTATAAAGCAATGTGTTTTGGAGTTGATGCAACCCATTCTTCACCTCTGATAACATGAGTAATTTTCATTAAATGATCATCAATTACGTTTGCAAAATGATAAGTTGGTAAATTATCACTTTTCATTAAAACCGGATCCTCAAATCTTCTGTCAATTGGATTAATTTGTGGTTGTAAATTAATCTTACCATGTAATAAATCTACAAATTCCGGATATTTATCAGGTGATTTGAATCTAACAGTGAATTGTTCACCGTCTAAAGCACGTTTTTCACTTTCTTCTTTAGATATATTGTCATGACAATGTCTATCGTAGGAAACAGTGGTCGGAGGTTTTAATAATCTTGCAGAATCTCTTAATCCATCTAATCTTTCCTTTGAACAGAAACATCTATATGCTAGTCCTTTTGACAACAATTCATCAGAGTACTTTTTATAAACTTCAGACCTTTCACTTTGTCTATATGGGGAATAAGGTCCCGGATGGATTGGACCTTCATCTATTTCAACATCAAGCCACTTTAAAGTATCATAAATGTTTTGTTCTGCTCCTTCAACTAATCTATTTTGATCAGTATCTTCAAGTCTCAATAAAAATTGTCCATTTGTCGACTTTGCTAGTAAGTAATTATATAATGCAGTTCTCAAGGAGCCCAAATGTAAAAATCCCGTTGGAGATGGTGCAAAACGTGTACGAACCGGATAGTCGGGCTGAATTAACAATGGTGAATATTTATGATGTGAATGGTCATGATTATGTGGATCATGGATATGGTGATCATGGATATGATGATCATGTTGACATGATTCTTTTGAAGATTTTTTTTGATCTTTTACAACTGTTCGCAAACTAAACGCCAAAAGACTATTTGATGTGTGCAAACACCTTGTTGAAGTCAACATTGTGTTATTCATCAGCTACACCAAAAAAAACTCTGTACTACTACTGTGACAGCTTCACTGTGATTTCAATCACCACTTCCGGTTCGGGCAACTTTGCCGATGAAAAAACAAATTTTCCAAATGTTCAATATTTTTCAATTTTTTATCGATGAATTTTTCACTTCTCCAGTCTAAGGGAAGGAAGAACCGTTCTAGGGTCCAAAGATAATCAACAACACATCACAAATGGAAACGCAGGTAGCTCAGATTTCCCTTTCTAAAGCAAGAATGTCCAGAGCATACCTGGATCAAGTCAAATCTTTTGGTATGGAACAAGACATTGAATTTTGCCCATGTTTAGATCAATCCATGATCGAGTCGTATAATAATAATATCATTATGGGTAAATTCAGACAACAACAACAACAAAAACAAACACAGCACCAGCAACAACAACAACAACAGCAACAACAACAACAGCAACCAATTTCAAATATCGACTCTGAATCGATTTTCAAGATTTTGGCAGCTGCTGCAAATATCAATAATAGTAAAGGTACTACTAATGGTAATAATAATATTAACAGTTTTAATATGAATACAATCAATAATATTCATAAACAAAATACCAACATGAAATTAAATGCATTAAAAACCATTAAACCATTAAATAATTCTAATGGTGGTTCTAATTCTAATAATTATAGGAACAACAGATATTATTAGTCGAACATTATATCGTTCTGTCGTTTTATTCATTTGATTTTCCGTCTACAGTTTACATTTTGCTTTTTTTAACACATATTCATTCCTAATACCGACAAAAACAAAAACACAAAAAAAATTAACTATATCCTAAAAACTTGAAAAAAAAATTATACATCATTATCTTTCCTTTGAATTTTTAACATATTTCTACCAAAAATAACTCATTACTTTAATTATCATTATCTTTTTTTTTTACTTTCTTGCCATGCATGCTTTTTTATTCATGATCAATTAATATGCCTTCATGCTTTTATGCTTTAACTTATAAATTATTAATACACTCCCGCTATTCATGATATATTATACAAATTATAAAACCTAACAATCCAAAAAACAAACAAACGAACAAACAAAAAAAACACACAAAAAAAACATTCCAGATATATATATATATATATACATATATATATATCATCCAAAATGCTATCATCTATTTAGCAAATACCTTATTTCTTTTTTCTTTTTTCTTTTCTTTTTTTTCTTTCCCTTTTTTTTTCTTTGTACTTCATTTTTAGTTAAAATTGTAATTACTTAATGAAAATTAAAATAAACAACAAAACAACTATTAAAATAAGTATACACATCCAGTCACCCCGTTTTTTCAAAGCTTCTCTATATTTGTGTAGGTTATTATTTGCCCTTGTTAAACGATTACTTGAGTGTGCAATACCAGTTTCTAGGTCGTCTAAAATTACAAATTGATCAGTAACTTCACTATTTATATTAATCGAAACTTGTTTTTGCTGTTTAACTGAATTATGTAATTCATTCAATCTAGCATCTTGGTTATCAAATTGATGTTGATTATGTATAAAAATTTGACTATTTGTCATATCTATTGTTGGATTATCTAGTTCTGGATCATCAGTGTTGTCTAGTTTATTAAATAATGAGTCTCTGTATGGTTTAGTAAGGTCGTCCTCTTCGTCATTATCTTTATATGGTTTGAACAATGCTGGCGGGGAAGATTCAATTAAATTGTTTTTGAATCTGACAGACTTATGTTGTAACTGATACGTAAGTGTAGGAGTTGTTTCAGGTATTGTTAGTGGTTTATGTTTGAATAATTTAAAATCGTCAGATAATCTATATTGTGATACATTGTCAAATTTGAATAAGCTGATTGTATTAAAAATGGAAATATAATCATCAACCATTAAATTAAACCTATTATATTCATTCTCATCTTCACTATCTTTCAAATCATCATGTAATTGCCTCAATTCATCCCTAGCCGTTCTAACATACTGAACAATATCCTCCTGCAGATCTGGTGATGAAAAATCGGTGTAAGTTGCCAGCGTAGAATATTCATCAACTGAATCTCTAAGAGCATCAATTGCAGCTGTTGTATCACTGAATGCCATTGTCTGGTTACATAGTTTTATAGTAAATACCATACTTCTTTTGTACAAAGTAACTAACAATTCAATAATCATGATAAAAACTCCACCGACGCGTCGCTTGTTTTTTTAAACAGTACATCCGTGCACCGCGTAATTCAATCCCGTCCTTTTTTGTTCCAGTTAAAGCCATACATAAGTCCATAACAAATTGCCGTTGCACTGCTCAGCTAACAGCTCAATTAGCTTATTCTCTCTTGCATTCTTTTTGTGTGGGCTCTTCATTTGTTCAATTTAGACAAACGATTGCTTTTTGTACACATAAACCGTTACTAGAAACAATTCCCGTGTTTTCTTCCCAGTTATTTTCAATTTTATGTATCATAATATCAATTTTATCAATCAACACATTATTAATATCACAAGAGTTTAATAAATTTGATACCATCACAAAATGTCGACAATATGGCCGTTTTTTAATCATTCGTTCTCAAATGCAAATATAAATAAAATTTTGAATGAAATTGATCAAGATAATGCAAAACGAATTGCTCAAAATGCATTATTAAAACAGAGTGCCAATTCGTCGGGTATTAATGGGCTTTCAATGGCAAAACCGTCAGTGGCAACAACATCCACTACATCTGCAATGCCAATATCTTCTCCGTCAACTTCAACTTCAACTTCAACTTCTTTGTTAAACAATAACAATATAAATATTTTACAATCTCAAAATAACAGTCCAATTGATAATTCGATATCAACAACTGCTTCTTTATCCCCGCACGTAGCATACTCTCCAACAACAACTCAATTCAATATAACCGCATCTCAATTATTACAATCAATCCAAAATAACTCTCCATCTCCTTCACCTTCTCCATTAGCTAAAATGACAAATGCAAATACAACGTCAATGCCATCATCAACAGTCCCAATTACCCCAAACACGTTAGATTCAAGCGAATTGAGCAACGAAAGTATTTCTCAATCTCCTTCAAATGTAGTTTCCTCATCACTTCAAAGTGTTTCAACTCTGCAATTTTCAAAAAGTAATATAAATATTAATCTATTCAATAAACTATTAGATCAACCAAATTTATTAGATGAAATTAATTTATCAAAAAATCAAAAGTTAATTAACTATTTATCCCAAAAAGATGTGATTAATACGATGTTTGAATATATACTGTTTTCGATGAAGCTATCAAAATATACCACATTTGATGAGGTGCCAAGTGAATACTTATCTCACGATATATTTGTATGTTTGCCTCCCTCTAATGATTTAGTCAAATCTGCAAATAATTCAACAGATAATTTCCTTGAAAATAGTTTAACAAATAATGATAGTGAAAATAATGAAAGTAATGAAAATAATGAAAATAATGAAAGTAACGATGCTAATAATGAAAATGATGAAAATAAGGATACCAACGATGAGAGTTTAGATAAATTACAAATTGCATTACAAAGAGCTTCGATAATTTCTGAAATTATGATTCTGCCCACCACAAATATACATCAAACTTTATTAACTAATTTTGATGTTTTTACAAAATTATGGTCAGGGTTTATGAACAATGATCCAAAATTTTATTTTAAAAATACCCATTTAGTTGAATCCATTAATACCAAATGTGATACCAATCATGAAAGTGATGCTGCTGCTGATGATGATAATGATTCTGATTCAATTTATAGTGAGAAAATTAGTGTTTCAATTACTGATGCACAAAAATTATCAGAATTAGAAGAGTCAAATGATTACTCACTACTGAGGAATTCTCATGAAATAATAATGTTTAATAATTTTCTCAAATTTGTTGATGACCTAGCGCTGTTAAATATAAGCGGATTTATGAATTTTATTAGATTTGAACAAAAAAATACTAAACTGACCGATCAATTCATTAAATTTATACCATATTCTCAAACAATTTGTGATTTATTAGTTAGATTAATATCAACTGATAAACCATATAATTCAAATGGTTTAATCAATATATTATTAGATCAAAATTTGATTTTGAATTTGCTGAAACTATGTAAAACTTATTACTTAGACCATCAAGTTCAAGATAATGTTTGTAATTTATTAAACGGTATTGTTGGCATAAGTTCCAATATTGGGTTTTGGGATGATAATAGTAATGCAACAAATCAAGATGATGCACAACAAGCTTTAAATTCAAATAATCCAAATATTGGACCGAATGATTTAACGAGACAATTAGTTTCACAAGAATGCATTGAAGAAATGTTGGATATAATTTTAACTTATGGTAATTATGGATTAGTTACTATAGTTTCGGTTATAATTGAAGTAATTAGAAAAAACAATTCAGATTATGATGAATTTGATTGGATTTCATCAGTCAATTTTGTCAATGATGAAAATAAAAGTTTACCAAGCGCCAGAGATCCAATTTATTTAGGTAATTTATTGAAGCTGTTCTCAATCAATTTAAACAAAATTGTTAAAACCTATTTAACCGATGGTTACTATGACTTTAAGAATGTTGAAAACTTAAATAGTTCAATAGGTCACAAGATTGAACCTTTAGGATATGAAAGATTTAAAATCATGGAGTTAATTGCTGAATTATTACATTGTTCAAATATGATTTTGATGAATAAATCAATTGAACTTGATAAGTTAATTTACAAGAGAGATACATTAAGAGATATCAAAAAAACTGAACAGTTAGTGAGTGATGCAATTAATGGATTAATAATTGATGATTCAAATAGTAATGATTTATCAACCGACAATCTTTCAATTAATTCAACATCAAACCAATATATTGAAACTTCACTAAATTTATCAATTGGTAATTTTTTCAAGTTTAAAATATTGGAAAATAATGCAATACCTTTAATATCATTAAAATTGATTAAATTCCCATGGAATAATTTTATGCATAATGTTATCTTTGATTTAATTCAGCAGATTTTTAACGGTAGACTAGCAAATTGGGATGAAGACAGGGCAATTAATCAAGAAGAAACGATATTTGATGATAATTTATCATTGAATAAGATTTTGATTTGGTCATTGTTTGGAAAGTATGAAGATTTTGATAACGGTGAAGAATCACATTATAAAGATTACAAATGTTCGGATGGAAATTATCCAGGATATTTTAATTTACCGTTATTTATTGTACATTGTTATCAATTATCAAATGAAATGTATGAAGTTTCAGCTTTCAGATTTGGATATATGGGACATTTAACGTTGATTGCAGAAGAAATTCATAAATTTCAAAGTTATGTTGAGAATTTTGGTGCAACTAAAAATGAAAATGCATTCGGATTACATAAAGAAACCGAAGATGATGTGAGACCGTTTTATCTGAAAAGTAGTTATTTCATTTTTAACGAACTTTACGAATCAATTTTTGAAAACAAAGGCAATTTCAAATCTTGGCTAGAATTTGTTAATTCTGAATTAAGAGAAATTAGTTCAATGTATAATAAAGTTTTAGGTAATCCAAATGAAATTGATCCTGAAAATGAACAAGAACAAGCTGGTTTATCACATATTCAAGTTTTAGATAACATGGATGTTCAAGAAGCTCCCAAAGCTGAAGGTGCAATTATTTTAGATAATGGTGATAATGAAGAATTTAGGAAAGGTGGTAGTGCTGAGGAAGTAAACGAAGCAGAAGATGAAGATATGGATGACGAAGACGATGGTGATGAAGGTAAAGAAGATAACGCTACGCATTCAAATGAAACTGAAGATAGATATTAATTGTCAAACAATTGATGAACACTAATAGTTGTGATACTCGATATTACAAAATGAAACTTAATGAACAATAAAAAAATCGAATAAACAAAAACTAATGAATTACGACATACAGTAATAGCAAAGTCTCACAAAATTTGGTGAATATTTTTCAAATTATTACTTAGAGTACCAGATTCAGAGACATAGGCATGATCAGTTATTTACAGTCTTTCTTAATGAATAAACAAAAAAAAAGATCAATGAAGAAACATTTAAATATAATTCCTACATATTCAAACTCAACCGTTACTTTTTTTTACGAACGAATGATAAAATCATAATTATTTTGTTTTGTTCTTCTTACTATACTTATAATAAAAACAAAATAATACTATCTATTTATGCTATTATATATTTTTTATGTTATTTAATGAAAACTTTATAAATATATTTTATACGAAACAAAAAAAAAGTAAAAACACATTACAAACCAAAATATAATAAAGTGAATAAAAATTAACTAAAGTAAATTAAAATATTAGTTCACCACCAAATTGTTCTGTTAATTTTTTAATATTATTAGCCAATTCATCATCATGGTTTTGACTTTGATTTTGATTTTGATTTTGATTAACGTTTTCATTATATGATGAAACAATAGTATCTGTATCATCATCATCATCGTATGATATCCTATGATTACCATTATTATTAAACCTTGGAGAATTTGTAGATCTACTATCTAAAGGTGGCCATTTATTATAATTATTCAAACTATCAGCATTATTTTGATTATGTCCACTATTATAAAATGAACCTTCATAAGAAACCAGAGAATTTGTATCAAAAGAAGCAAGTGATTGGCTCTTCAAATTTCCATTAGAATTATTGGCATTATTATTATTATTATTGTTGCTGGTATTTGTGGTTGTATTTGTTTTTGTTTCTTGATATCTTGATAATTGAACAGATGATAATTGTAAATTATCAATTTGACCTTCAACTAAACATCCACGACTTCTATAAAAGGTTAATAAATGATTCCATAATTTATCTTTGTTAAGAGCTTTTGGATTACCTAAGATCATTAAACCAAATCTAGCTCTCGTCAATGCAACATTTAATCTTCTTGGATCTCTTAAAAATCCAATTAATTGTTGAGAATTTGCTCTAACACATGATAAAATTATATAATCCTTTTCACGACCTTGAAATGCATCTACTGAGACAACTTCAATTTCTGAATACAAGTCTTTATCATTTAAAGTTGAATTTAGTTGCATATATTGTAAAATATAGTTTCTTTGACCTTCATATGGTGTAATAACTCCAATTTGTGATGGTTTAATACCATCTTTAAATAATCTGGTGATGATTCTTTCGACATTCATAGCTTCCACTCTATTAAGATATGAAGTACCACTGATAGAGATTTCTTCACGACCATAAATTGCCCAAAACATCATTGGTAAATCTCTAATTGGCCAAGGGAAATTGGAATTAAGAATTTTCCTATCTTCATTGGTAATACCATTTTGTAAACTACCATCATAAAACATATTACTTGGGAATTCAGACAAACATGGATGCATTCTATATTGAACTTCCAATCTAATTGGTGTATGACCTAAAACAATCATTCTTTCAAATAAAGATTGTCTTAAACCTGCTTCGCTTGCCTTTTTATTTAAAATAACTGGACCTAGTTGTTGATGATCGCCAACTAAAATAACCTGTTTACAACCTTTAACAATAGGGATTAAACATTCGGGTTCAGAAGCTTGTGTTGATTCATCAATTAACGCAGTTCTAAAATTAATTTTATCTAGTCTTTTATCCTTTGCACCAACACAAGTACAACAAATAACATCAGCGTTTGAAATTATATTATTTTCAGATTTCCTTAAATTGTTATAATAAATGTTTGAATCTTCAAATGATAAATCCCCAATTTCTTCCTTTAACTTGATTAATTTTTTGAATTCTCCCTTTGCCTTAGACTTGACTAATTCATGTAAACAAAATTTAGAAATGGAAGAATCCACATCTTCTCTACTTTTAGCAGTAATTCTAACAACTTTTAAACCCATCAATGTTAATTTTTCAGTTAAATGATCAACTGCAACATTTGAAGGTGCACAAACCAGGATTTTTTCCTTTTTATACAATTTAGTTAAATGATAAACAATTGTTGCAGATGTAACGGTTTTACCAGTTCCTGGAGGACCTTGAATTAAAGTTAGCGGGGATTTCAAAGACGTTTCAACAGCGTATAATTGAGAAGCATTTAAATTTGGCATATTTGGAATGGATAAATTATTTGGTAATTTAACATCGAAAAAAGTTTCTAGAACTTGGATACCCAATAATTTTAAATACAAATATTCAGAAATTGATTTTGAATCCAAGGCAAAAGTTTTCAAAGCATCTTGCATTCTTTCATATGATATACCTTTCCAAACAAATTCTGCAGTGAATCGATTATTAATAAAAGTTGGAGGATTAATTTTACTTGGGATCATTTCCAAAGTGTATTCTTCCTGTCTTGAATCGGGTAACTTGATAATATAACCTTTGCCTTCCCAAGGTTCATCTAATTCGGGACCGTCATATCGTAAAATCATTTCATCTCCAACAGTTACTTTCAAATCATTTGAATCGATGGTTGAAAAATAGAAAGATGCTAACTGTTTATGATTTAAAGAGTTTGACCAATTAATAGAAATATAATTCAAACCTTTACTTTCCTTTAATGCCTTATCATAATCGGCTTCGATTTTAACCAAAGGTGCAAAGGATCTTTGATATTGGAATGCATCGTTGTATCTCATCAAGATGGGGGTAATTTCGATTTCTTCATCCTTTTCAATTAGATCATTTAAAGTTGCATCTTTATTCAATCTCCATTTCATTTCCAATTTGACAATTTGATCATATGAAATGTTTAAAGCCAAAGCTAGATCTTCACTTGTAGGATATTGTGCCACCCAAGACAACAATTGTCTGTCTTCGATTAATGATTGCCATTGTTGGGTATCCCAATTTGAATCCTTTTGTTGAGAACATGGTAAACGACATAATATAACAACCACGTTTTCTTGCATGGCAGAAACAAAACCTAGTACGAAAATATTTTTGGTTCCACAGTTGTAGCATTCCAAAGTGGAATCACCTAGATCATTATCTGGATGTAACGAGATTTTGTTATGTTTGGATAATACTAAATGTGTGATTATATGAGATCCTCGGTTTCCTAGTTTACCATTACAGAACCATTTATTGCAAATTTCACATTTTACAACACATGATGAGTTTGAAATTCCACAGTATGAACATGCATATGGCGATGAAGGTGGTGAAATTTCATCATGGGGGGTTGATTCATGAATTGTTTCTGAAATTTTTTCTTGAATTGTTTCTTGAATTTCAGACATTATATGATGATGATTATCGCATATATGATGTAGACAAAACGGTGTAGACAAAACGGTGTAGACAAAATGGTGATTTCTTAAAGAGGTTGGGAAAACAGTATGGAGTTGGGTAAGAAAGTGGAAAAAAAAGGAAAATTGAAAAAAACGGGAGAAAAAAAAAGGAAATGAGACAAAATGAGAAAATGAGAAAATGAGAAAATGAGAAAATCAATTTAATATTTAATACTTAGTATTAGAAAAAACACTTGGTAATTGGTATTGTTGCAAAAAGAAAAAATATAGATAAGTATAGAGTTACAAAAAAAGCAGATATGCAAAGTGGAAATCACAAGATGGAGATCAAAATAAATAGGGAAAGAAAAAGGTAAAAAAGAAGGTAAAAAAAAGAGATAAATAGAAAGCAGAGATTTTTAGTTGATGAATATAAATTGAATGTTGAACGATTGTTGTTAGGCGAGAAATAATTGTTGTTAATCAACTAATTTGTTAGTATTTGAACCAGGATTGTGATTTTGAACGATGAATTTATCTCTCAATTCTTTAGTTCTTGAATTTAAATAATCATTGGCAGAACACACGTTAACGATGGGTGTAGTGAAATCGTTGGTGGTATTATTAGCAGTGTTGTCTAATTCATCTTCAAAGTAAGAATTGTTAGTATTGAAACTTTTCAAACTTGCTAATTCATCGACAATGCTTCGAGTTCTTGATTTTGATTTGATTAAATTTGGGCGATTAGAATTCACTGGATTCCAAGAATGAATTGATTCAGTGTCGACATCGTCATGTTCAATTTGACAAGAGTGGTTATTACTATTACAGTCATCATCATGATCATCATCATCGATGATTGCAGAAGACGAAGAATCCATTTGTTCATAAGCCAGTTTTCTTATATATTTAGTATTGGGGATATTATTAGTGATATGATCGTTATCCTTTTCATCATCATCATTATTATCATCATTATTATCATTTAATGCATCATCAATTTTAGCATCACAATCTTCAGTTAAACCTTGGAAAGTTGATCTTCTTGTTAAAGGAGGTTGATCACGATGATTAATAGAGCCATGTTTTGGACAATCGCCATCATGGTTGGTAATAATGGTATTAATTGAATCGGACATATCAATTTTTTGCGAAGCACTATTTGAGTTTGACATTCTTTCATAATTAACCAAATCAAGATAAGAATAAAAAGAGATTGATTTTCTATCTGAGGAAAGGATGGAAGGGTTAGTTGAAATGTTAGAGTTTAATGGAGTGCATACATTGTTAGTGTTGGTATTGGTATTGGTATTGATACTGGTATTAGTATTACAAGTACATAGATCTGTATTTTGTCTTGAAATTGAATGATGAAGTTGATGATGATGATGAGGAGGAGGAGGAGGAGGATGATGATGAGAAGAAGAAGTGATGGAATTGATAGAAGATTTTGATCTTGATAGGGTATTGTTGTTATTGTTTTTATTGATGAAATTATTAGTTCTTTGGAAAGATGGAGAAACGGAACCAATTGAATTTTGAGAATAAGTTTTGAATAATTGTTGTGAAGGGTTGGAATGAGGAACTTGAACGACATCAATTTCATTGAATTTTTTAGATTGAATCAATTCGACAGTTGAATCTAAAATTGGGGAAGTGAAATCTTCAGTTAGTAAATGACATGGTCTTGAAGAAGATAATAAGAAAGAGTTCGTTGAGGCTGAAGAGTCGAGTCTTGGTGGAGTAGTTAAGATAGCTGTCGAATCTTCAGATTGGACATTTCTTTCAAAGATATCAATTGGAGAGGAGATTGGAGGGGAGACGTTGCTGTTTTGAAGTTTCTGTTGTGGAAGTGGTATAGGAGCAGAAATGTTTGGCATGGTATTTAAAGTTTGTAGTTGTTTTTTAGTAGTGGGTTTTGAAGGTGGATTAGAAAGTGGTTTGGAAGAAGTGGTAATGGGGGAAGAGGACGAGGAAGAGGAACGTGGTTCATCCAGTGGATCATTCTTTGTGACGTTTGATGACGAAGTGTTTGAATTGAGATGTAGGAATTTCTGCGAAGATAACGAGAAAGCATCGAACATCGAACGTCTGGGTTGGGAGATGTTGGAAGGGGTTCGAGAGGGAGTGTGAGAGGGAGTATGAGAGGGATTATGAGAGGGAGATGGAGACGGCGATGGAAGAGAGTCAGAAGAAGGGTTTATGTATTTTCTGAAGGTGTTAGAGAGGGTCATTGAAGAGTGGAGACGAAGGGGGGATGGGAAGAAAGAGAAGCAAAGAGAAGGAACCGGAAAGAAAGAAAGAAGTGGAAGAAAAGGAAGGAATAGGAAAGAAAGGGATATTATATAGAAGAATAGAAGAAGGCAGACAAGACGGAGAGGAGAAAAGATGGAGAGATAATTAACACAGAAACAGACAGAAACAGACAGAAATGGAAACAGACACAAACAGAAACAGAAACAGAAACACCGCCGCAGCGAAGAAACGAAGTGAATTTTCACTTTATCTCGAGATTCTCCTGAGATACTCCTGAGATTCTCCTGAGATTCTCTTTTGTTTCTTTTTGTCACGCAATCTGCGCGTTTGGCCAGCGGCCGGTTCTGCGTTCTCGCCGACGTCGCCCGTTCGATCCCCACCGCCCGCGCCGTTTCCCTTCGCCGTTTCAGTTCCAGTTTCTTTTCAAGGTTTGAAGCTCCCCTACTTCTGACACACCTTCTTCATCACCCTGGCGTCAACACCCCTCCACCCACACAATGTCTCACCAGCCAACCGCCGCCACCTCCAAAGTCATTCTGGATCTCCAATCAACCATCGATGCCCTCAGGTCGGAACTGGCCGAGTCAAAGATATCCGTCTCGGAAACAAAACAAAAGTATTCCATCTTGTCCAAGAGAAACGAAACCATGGTGGAACAACTCTCCAACGCAAAACACCAGGCTGAGGTTGCCGAGTCTCTTTTGAAAAGAAAGGAACGCAGAGTCCTGGACCTGGAATCCCAGTTCACCCAACTCTCCTCAAATAACGACCAGTTCAGATTCGAACTGGAAAACTTGAAATCAAAACTCTTGACCTCTGATACTGAAAAATTCAGACTCATCTCAGAAAACGAGAGAATTTCAAAATCTTACGAAATCTTACAATCTTCCTTCCATGATTACAAACTATCCATCAACCATCAACTGGATACCCTCAAGGTCCAAATACCGGATTTCATCAATAAATCAACTTCCAATTTATCTCAAAATTTGTCACTTCTAAAGCTAAATCAGCCGGAAATCTTATCCTATTACAACTCCCTTCTCAAAAACTCTAAAAGATTGGAAGAATTATACACTCAGAAATATGATAAAGTGAATAACTATTTATTGTTGTTAACCGAATCAACTAAACAGCATGGGAAATCAACTTCAATTATAATGGATGAATGTGAAGATATTTTGAAAAAACTAAATCGAAATGAAGATGTTTTATTGAAGATCAAAAATGAAACTGTCGGTAATCTAACCGATCTAGATAAAATGAAAGAGTTATCAAAAAGGAGAGATTTGTCAATTCTCAACTCTTCCGATACTTCTAACAACAAACAACTGGATTCCCCTAAATTTGATAACTTGGATAGGAAATCAAATCCTTCTTCAAGACATAACTCCCCTGATTTGGATAGCTTACACACCCGTAAACGTAACAGTATTACCGTTCAAAAAAGAGATACCAACACCAACAACACTAATCGCAGGAAGAGAAATTCATACAGGCACTCAATCAATCAAGAGGATTTTACAATTCCACCATCACAAGGTTCAAACCAACCTTCTCCTACAAGTCCAAACCAACCAAATTCCCGCATCCCTTCAGATTTCTTACAACAACAACAACAACATAATAATAATAACAATAACAGCAATCATATTTCAAGATCCAACAGTACACGAAAAAACAATTATAGAAACAGTAGAAATTTCTCAAATAATAGTATAGGAAACAACACCAGAAAATGGTCTGCTGCTGCATCTGAAGATTAAATGAAGAAATGGAAGATTAACTCCTACTTAATTCGTCAACCTTCCTTTTTTAAACTGCATTTTTTTCACTAGTTATCCCCTCCCCACCTCTTGTTTCCCCCCCCCTTTTTTTTCTTTTTTTCTTTTTTTTTCTTTTTTTATCATATATATGAATAGACTATTTAATAAACTATATACGTATACACATATCTATCTATCCATCCATCTATCTAACTAACATACAGAGCCACAAAAACTGTAAAATTCTTATCCAACAAATCATTCCTTAAAATAATCCTTCAATTTCACCCTTTTCATTAACTTCAACATTCATAAATCCACACTTAGTGGCTAATCCTGGAATAGTCATAATCTCGGCCGCCAATGCATACAAATAACCGGCACCTATACTTGCCTTAATATCCTTAATTGGGAACTCAAAACCCGTTGGAACACCTTTCAATTTGGCATCGTGTGATAAAGAATATTGGGTCTTTGCAATACAAATTGGCAATTTGTCAAATCCTTGGTTGGTATATTCCTTAATCTTTTCCTTTGCAACGTCACTAAATGAAACAGATCCAGCTCCATACATTTTCTTAGCAATTTGTTCAATTTTTTCTTCAATTGTACCATCTAATTCATATAACGTATGGAATGATTTGGAATTATCTTGTGCCGCATATTCTTTATTTGCACATTTCATAACTCCAATTGCTAAATCTTTGGCACCTTCTCCACCTTCTTCCCAATGATTTGAAACAATCGCATCAATTGCACCTGCTTCCAATGCTGCCCTTTTAATTACTTCATGTTCAGCATCGGAATCACTTGACATCTTATTGATTGCAACAATAACATCCACATCGTATTGTTTCGCATTTTCAATATGCTTTTGTAGATTCGCACATCCCTTACTTAACATTTCAACATTTTCACTGGTATATTCAAATGGTAATGGAACTCCTGGCTTAACTTCTGCTCCTCCACCATGAACCTTCAATGCTCTAACAGTTGCAACAATCACAATAACATCCGGTTTTAATCCGGATGTACGACATTTGATATTAAGGAATCTTTCACCACCCATAGTGAAATCAAATCCAGCTTCGGTGATAACATAACCTTGGTTTTCCTTGATTTGTTCTTCACTAAAAGATTTTGGCGTACCAGCCAATTTTAATGCCATCTTGTCAGCTAAAATCGATGATGCACCAATGGAAATATTTGCAAATGGTCCTGCATGAACGAAAACTGGTGTACCTTCTAAAGTTTGCATTAAATTTGGTTTAATTGCATCCTTCATAATCGCAGTTAATGCACCGGCACAACCTAAATCTTCACATGTAACTGGTTCACCAGCCTTTGATGATGCAACAACAATCTTACCAAATCTTTCTCTCATATCCTTTAATGAGGTACATAATGCTAAAATCGCCATAACTTCAGAGGCAACCGTAATATCAAACCCAGTTTCTCTTGTTAAACCCTTTTCTGTTGGCGCAGTATTAATTGTAACACCTCTTAATGATCTATCATTAAGATCTAAAACTCTCTTCCAGGTGATTGTCTTTGGATCAATATCTAATCTAACAAATTTAGAAACTTCTTCCTTATTCCAATCATTAATCTTATTTAAATCTAAACCTAACTTCTTGGCTCTATAAGTTAAACCAATTGGAATATCCCTTGATCCATCCTTTTTAACAGGACACAATCTTTTGAATAATCCAACATCACTTTGTGTTGCTTCATGAAACATTCTAGTATCCAAAGCAGCAGCTAATAAATTGTTAGCCATACCAACGGCATGAATATCACCTGTAATATGCATGTTGAATTCGTCCATTGGAATAACTTGTGAATATCCTCCACCTGCTGCACCACCTTTAACACCGAAAGTTGGACCCATTGAAGGTTGTCTCACATTGGCAAAACATGTTTTGCCTAAAGTTGCACCAATGGCTTGTGCTAATCCAACAGTGGTTGTTGATTTACCTTCACCTAATGGTGTTGGTGTGATACCTGCAACTAAAATATATTTACCGTCATTCACATCCTGTAATCTATCAAGAACATCCAACTTGACCTTCGCCTTGTATGAGCCGTATGGTTCTAATTCTGATGAAATGATACCAGATTCAGTTGCAACGTCGGAAATGTGTTTTGGAACTTGATTACGAGAAATTTCGTGATCTGAAGGAACAGGTTTGACTAGGTCCAGTTTTAATCTCTTAAATTCAGGCATCGTGTGTGGTTGTTAAGAGAGATGCTAAGAGGAATACCGAAAAGAAGTAGCAAGCAAGAAAGAAAGAAAGCAAGAAAGAAAGAAAGCTGGAAAGAAACAGGGTTGTATTTCTACTGTTTTTCATGAAAATAAATTTTCCACAATGTGAAAAACACAATTCCCACAAGTCTGACTTCTGCGCATCCCGGGGCCCAAGTCTTTTCCGGTCTGGCTGGCCATCCGATTGGTGTGGCAGGATGTGGGGCCTGGGGCTGCTACCTGCCGTCACACATGTGCAGACACCTCAACCAGTCTACATTGCAGACACCAAAACAAACCAACCCCTAACCCATCACGGCTGTACAACAGCAAATTGTGCGTTTATAACGAGACTTCCAGGTCATTGCTAACAAACGGCGGCTCAACTGGCCCCTCGTTTTTCTCGTTTCGCAGCTTTTTGTGTATTTTTTATTTTCTGCGCTTTTTTCGATTTTCCACTGGTTTTTTTTTCACTTTGCCAGTTGATTAACAAGAAAGTTACATTACTAATTTCTAGACTCCAACAATGGCTACCTCCAACCGATCTTCTAAGACGGTGGAAACGATAGCTGGGTTTACGGCTGGCTTTACAACCACAGCGTTGACCCACCCTCTGGATTTTTTCAAGCTTCGACTGCAACTGGATACCTCATCCGCTTCACAATGGCAGGCCATAACTAAAATATACCGTGGATTGGTAACAACTTCAACGTCTCCGAAAACAGGAAACGTCTCTATACCCACCTTTGTTCTTCATGTATATCGAGGAATTGGACCCAATTTGGTAGGATCTACATCTGCATGGGCACTGTATTTCCTATTTTATAGACATTATAAAAACCTCCTTCTTCATACCTTCAATTTAAATCATGATGGACATTTAAAATCATGGCATTATTTAACATCTGCGTTTTTGGCAGGTTGGACAACGTCTGTCATAACAAATCCAATATGGGTCATCAAAACCAGAATGATATCCACTGAAAGATCATCTCCAGGTGCATATTCTTCCATCATCGATGGTATCAAATCCATATACCAAAAGGAAGGTGTTATAGGTTATTATAGAGGATTACTTCCTGCACTATTCAATGTTGCACAAGGTGCCGTCCAACTGTCATTGTATGATATCATCAAAAGAAACATGATCAATCAACACATGGATAAAAATGACGAACAATTGACCACTTTCCAGTATTTCTATGCCAGTTCGTTATCAAAGATGGTATCAACTGTTTTATTTTATCCTTTACAGGTGCTAAGATCCCGTCTTCAGATTTTTTCTACCTCTAACAAACTTAAATCAGCCACTTCCATGGGTCTCCAGATGTTTCGGAATGAAGGAGTACGATGTTTTTACAAGGGTCTTTCCGCCAACCTTCTTCGTGTGGTTCCTGCTACATGTACTACTTTCCTGGTTTATGAGAATGTGAAACAAATTTTGTAACTAATATGTATAGACACTCACTATAAATACTAAAATACTAAATACCACTGTTATTCTGTCTTTGTTGTTCTGTGTGTTCTTCAAATTCAAGAAGTCCTCTCATGAGGTGTAAATTTCACTTTAATGAGTGAGAATTGAAATTGCTTTTTGACAAGATAAGTTGCAAGTTTTCTTTTTTTGGTCTCTTCTTCTTAAATCACAGTTCCAACCACTAATTGCACCATGAACATCTTGCTAAGACCTGGTGCTAAGAGAACCTTGGCCTTGCAATCATCTTCTCATGTTTTGCTTTTCAGGTATATTTCAGAAACTCAAAAATGTGCGATTGAACTAATTGATAAATCCAGTTTTGTTTCGAAACCATATAAACAATTGTCAAGATCAAAACCACATGGCTTTTTGGGTTTAATTGAATTGAATAATGATATTTTCCTCTGTGTCATTACCTCTAAAATCTATGTTGCTCAGCCTTTATCTAATGAAAATATTAACAAGATTGCCGATGTCGAGTTTTATTGTTTGACAAACGATTGCTGGGATTTCATGGAATTAAACTCCAATGGTTATCCAAGCATAGACAATGAATCCAATTTATCATCTACCTCTTCAATTCAATCTAACGATTATACCCCCAGAATCCCTCAACATCCATGTTGGGAATTGAGAAAATTATTATCTGATGGTTCTTTCTTTTATAGTTCTGATTTTGATTTGACAAGCACTTTACAAGGTAGAGGTGTTAATTTAAGACAGCGATTATCCATTGATAGATATCATACAGATTATATGTGGAATGATTTTATGATGGAAGGTATAACAAATTTTAGGAATAACTTAACTGAAAGTCAAAAGTTAGTTTTAGATAATAATCAGTTTTTAACAACCGTCATTAGAGGTTTTGCAGAAACTTTGAATACTTCAGTCAATGGCAGAACTCGACAAATGACAATCATTTCAAAACAATCCTGGAAAAGAGCAGGTACCAGATTTAACGTTAGAGGTGTAGATGATGATGGTAATGTTGCAAACTTTGTTGAAACTGAATTAATTTTAAATGATGGTAATTACTTATTTGCTTTTGTTCAAATCAGAGGTTCAATTCCTTGTTTTTGGGAACAGGATACTGCTTTGATTTCTCCAAAAGTTCAAATTTCAAGAAGTTTTGATGCCACTCAACCGACATTTGAAAAACATTTTGAAAATTTAAATAGTAAATATGGTCCAATTCATATTGTTAATTTGTTATCAAAGACAAGATCTGGTGAAATTGAGTTAAGTAATACATATAAAAAACATTTTTTGGAATTACATAAAAAAAAACCAGATTCGGTTTTCTTTACAGATTTCGATTTTCATCAAGAAACTTCTAAAACTTACGCCGATGCAACTAGAATATTACCATTGTTAAAGGAATCATTTGAAGATTTTGATTTTTTTTCTTATGATTTGAATTCAAATAAAATATTATCGGAACAATCAGGTACTTTTAGAACAAATTGTTTGGATTGTTTAGACAGAACAAATGTTATTCAACAAGTCATTTCAATGAAAACTTTATTAGAGTTCTTAGAACCAAAAAATGTTTATGATTTATCAAACTTGAAAAATAAACATGACACTTTATGGGCAAATCATGGTGATAGAATCTCACAAATTTATACCGGTACAAATGCTTTAAAATCAAGTTTCTCGAGAAGTGGTAAAATGGGATTTGCAGGTGCTATATCAGATGCGACCAAATCCATTAGTCGGATTTATATTAACAATTTTGTTGATAAAGGTAAACAACAAGTCACAGATACTTTATTGGGTAAAATGTCTTCTCAAAATCAAGTTTTAGTTTATGATCCAATTACTGACTATATTAATAATAAGTTAAAAAGTTATGAATCAAACTTTACAACTTATGACGATATTTCAATTTTCACTGGTACCTTTAATTTAGCTGGTGCAAATCAAAATAAAAATTTAACTGATTGGTTATTTCCTCATGAGGATTTTAGTCCTGATATTTTTGTTGTTGGATTTCAAGAGGTTGTTGAATTAAATGCTTCAAACATACTTAAAAGTGATGGTTCTGTAGGACAGTATTGGACTAATGAAGTTGAAAAGACTATTAAAGTCAACTCAAATGACAATTATGTTTTATTAAGATCTGAATTCATGTCGTCAATTCTACTATTATTATTTGTAAAATCTGATAAGGTTTCTAAAATAACTGAAGTTGAAGGTAAATCAAAGAAAACTGGTTTGGGTGGAATGACTGCTAATAAAGGTACTGTTGCAATTAGATTAAATGTATCATCGACGACATTTTGTTTTGTTAATTCACATTTTGCATCTGGTTTAAGCTACACCGAAGAAAGAAATAATGATTTTATAAGTAGTTGGAATGGTATAAGATTTTCAAGAAATAGATATATTAAACATCATGATAATATCATTTGGCTAGGTGATTTAAACTATAGAATTACGTTCCCCAATGATAAAGCTAGAATGTTAATTGAAAGAAATGAATTATCAAAATTATTCACTAGAGATCAATTATCATACCAAATGACAAGAATCAAAGAATTCAAATATTTCAAAGAATCAGAAATTAAATTTCCTCCAACTTATAAGTTTGACAAAAATTCAGATCAATATGATACGAGTGAAAAGCAACGTGTACCTGCGTGGACTGATAGAATTTTATATCGTGGAAAATATTTACAATCATTAAATTATGATAGTGCATTGATAATTAAGTTTTCCGATCATAGACCAGTTTACAATGTATTTAGTTCACAGGTTAAAATTGTTGATGATGAATATAAAGATAATTTAATTAACAAATTAGGTGAATCCTATAATGTTGATCTAGATAATAAATCAAACCATATTGAATTGAATGATGCATCACTAACCTCAACATCCTCATCACCATCAATAGCATCAACCTTTTCATCATCGAAATCCTCGATTCCTTCATTACCTTCACGTACCCCAATAACAGCAAACCTGATTGATTTCGATACTTCAACTGCTGCATCATCGATCTCACCACCATTACCAAGAAGACCGGTTCCTCCTGTTTATAATGCACAAGAAACTAAGAATCTGTTGATTCCTGGTTTAACTCCAATAAATATACAAAATTCAATCAATATTAGGCAATCATCATCACCGGCACAGGCACCAGCACCAGCTCCAGCTCCAGCACCACAAGAAACAATCTCAAAATCTCCTCCATCTGAAACTTCATCATCATATGCAGTTATGACCCCAACAGTGTCGAGATCTGGTTCCATTCCACCACCTCCTCCTCCACGTAGAACTGCTTCATTACAATCAAAACCCACAAGCCACGCTGAAACCACCCCAAAAACATCTTCTTTACAGAAAATGGCACCTCTTGTACCATCTAAACCAAAGAATTTGAACGAGAGAATTACAGATTCGATTGTTTCTTCGGCGACTACCCCCACCCAGACCCCTGTATCTGCGTGGGCACCAATGACACCTACAAAAAAGCTCTGATTTGTGTACAACCCTTTTTATAAACTAGTTTAAACCACTTTGAAAATACAAGAAGAACTCCGAATTTTTCGGAGTCGAAAAAATAAAATTGGGTTTGGGCTGTGTTGACTCCAAATTATTTTCCCACCCACTCCGTGTTTTCCACACATGAACCTATCCCATGATCACCGATTGACCTATCCTTGTTTTCCAAATTGGTTTATAAAAGAGTGGTTTCCCACATACTCAGTGAAGTTTCCTTTTTTCTTGTAAAACTTTCTTGGAAGTACCTACAATTGTACATTTGATTAAAATACTTCAAAAAGATAATGTCAAACATGATGGTTAAAACTGCTATTTTTGGTCTTGCTGGTTTATGCCTTCTTAAGGCTATTGCGAATGCACAACCAAACCGAGTCAACGCTGGAGGTTTCCAAGAAAACATTGACTCCGTTTCAAGTCAAGTGAACAGTATGTACGATCATAACGATCAAACATTTCAAAACTTAAGAAACAAAATTTATAATTCCGGTTCTGATGCGTCTCAAAAAGTCATTGATATGTATGATGACGCATATAAGAAAGTTGTTGATGCAAAGAATAATTTAGATACAAATGCCAATAAGGATGATAAAATGGGTAAATTTTGGGCAAGCTCAGAGTCCAAAGATGATTTACAAAAGAAATACGATGATGCAAAAGATGTTTTTGAAAATTTAAAGAACTCATTAAGTGAATATACAACTGGGGATTATACTGAAGGTATTGCTGATAGAATTCAAGGTGTAATTGGTAAAGCTCAAAATTATGCTGCTGAAAAGTACAATTACTTTACTGAAGATAAATTAAATGATAATATCCAATATTACAATAAACAGGCTGCAATTGCAAAGAAAGAATGGGATGATACTAAGTCTAGTTGGATTAGATGGAGAAAGGCTCAAACAAAAGAAGTCCAAGATAATGCAGAAGCAAAGTATAACTATTTCAAAGAAAAAAACGAAGATGCTGTTGATCAACTGATTAATTATTTAAAGAAAAATGGACAAGATACTAAGGATAAGTTAAATGAGATTAATCAGCAAGCAAAGGATTATGCAGCAAGAGTAAAGAATGAAATTGTTGATGCTGGTAATGATGTTAAAGAGAAAGCCAACCAACATGTACATCAAGTAAAAAATTATGCTGGTGATGCAAAAGACCGCATGGCTTCTGTTGGTTATGATGCCAAGGAAAATATCGAAGACAATGCTGAATATGCTAAACATAGAGTTGCGGGTGCTAAGGATAGAGTTGCTCAAGCAGGTTATGATGCCAAGGAAAATATTGAAGACAACGCAGAATATGCTAAACATAGAGCTGCAGGTGCTAAGGATAGAGTTGTCCAAGCAGGTTATGATGCGAAAGAAAGCATTCAAGATAACGCAGAATATGCTAAGGATAGAGTTGTTCAAGCAGGTTATGATGCCAAGGAAAATATCGAAGACAATGCTGAATATGCTAAACATAGAGCTGCGGGTGCTAAGGATAGAGTTGTTCAAGCAGGTTATGATGCTAAAGAAAATATCGAAGACAATGCTGAATATGCTAAACATAGAGCTGCAGGTGCTAAGGATAGAGTTGTTCAAGCTGGTTATGATGCCAAGGAAAATATCGAAGACAATGCTGAATGTGCTAAACATAGAGCTGCGGGTGCTAAGGATAGAGTTGTTCAAGCTGGTTATGATGCCAAGGAAAATATCGAAGACAATGCAGAATACGCCAAACATAGAGCTGCTGGTGTAAAGGATAGGGTTGCTCAAGCAGGTTATGATACAAAAGATAAGATCGCTGCAGATGGAGAATTTGTAAAAGACCAAGCAAACGGATATGTTTCAGGTGCTAAAGATTGGTTTGGACGTACAGGATCTTACATTAAAGATCAATATAATTCTATGTGGAATTCTTTAGGTATTTTTCAAGCAAGTAGCAAAGAAGTTGCTGAAGATGCAGTTAAATATTACGATCAACAACTTGCTTTAGCAAAGAAAGAGTATGATCAGACTCAAGCAAGCTGGTTCCGTTGGAGAAAAGCTGAATCTCAAGAAGTTCAAGACAAAGCAAGGACAAATTTTGAAATCATGAAGGCAAGAAGTGATGCAGCTAAGGAAGAGTTGAAAAGATGGACTAAAAAAATAAATTAATTTACGATATTTTAATTTTTATTTGACTTTTGTTTTTGTGTAAGTATTTTTTATGATTTAATGAATTGGGTATACGTAAAATATTGTAATAAAAAGCTCTCAAATACTGTCTAATGTATGTTGGTTCGAAATGAGATTACAGAAAAGTTAGCAGTGTTCAAAAGTAGACAATTTCTATACAGAAAGGTATAAATAAGGATCAAGATAAAAGGAAAGAATTACTTCCCTCATTCATTGCTTGAATAATTTTCAACATCATAACTTCACGGCTAGAATATTGTGGTAACTTAAGATAATTTGCGCATGTCATAACACTTGGTAAATAATCATCAGGGCGTAAATTATCTTCACTGTGCTTCAAAACAACAGTAAATTGTGGTGATAGTCCTTTAAATCCATCAAATGGTAACCTTGGAGATCCAGTAATGAATTGTAAAAATTTCCTCCTTTGATTTTTATCAAAAGAAGACATTATATCAATTAACCATTCTAATTGTGGCGATTTGTTCGTATATCCATGATCGGCATGAATGACTGATAATAATGTTTCCATTGTCCAACTTTCAACTTCATTACCTGATAGTCTTGTTAATTCTTTCGGTGAAAATAAGATTAATGATGAAAATGGAAAAATTTCTGAAAATCCATCAACAAATGATTTAATCTGTTCAGTAACTCCATCGCCAATCATAAAATCAATAATTTTATTAATATAAACTTCTAAATTTGATGCAGTAACTTCAACTTCATCACCATTTGTTAACAACTTAATTTCTTCATAACCTGGTAAAACAAATGTAAGCATTAAATCGGAAATTTTTGCATCCGACACTTCAATGTTATCCCAATTTTCTTCGGGTGTAATTGAAAATTGTTTCAAGTATAAACTTAAATGTTTCAACGATGATGCTAAACTTTCATCTACTTCTTTTATTTTATCAATGGATTCATTCAAACTCAATTTAGATGAACTATTACATGCGTATTTAATTGCTAATTCAAACAATAATGGATTAAAGTGGAAATCAACTAACCTTGAATCTAAGAATGACCTTGCTAAAAACTTTCCTAAAACTTTAAAACATAGTAAAGTATTCTTCAGATGTGGATCAATCGCACTTAATGGCCTTGGAAATAAACCATGTTTATCATTGACATAGATTTCAGCATCCTTTTTCAATTTTGAGTAATCACCACTTCTCCACATGTACAATTTGACTTTGCTGAATTCTTTTGAAACATTTGAATAGAACTCCAATGTTGGGCCTAAACCAGAACCAACTTCATCAAAAAATTCAATTTCAATTAACCCAGGATTGGTTGCATATGTTTCCATAACTTTAATAGCACTTGAAAATAATCTTTCTCTTGAAATTCTCAATTTATGTCTAATTGATCTACCAAGCATTGGAATTCTATGAGGTGATGAGAAATTGGCTTCTTCTTCCTTTGATTTACTTGACCAAAAATCAATCAATCGTGAATATCCAAATGATGTTGATTTCATGAAAAATAATCTAGTCTCCATAGGGAACAAAAACGGAAATTCTCTTGGAATGATAAACGCCCAATCAGGTAAAATTCCACTTGCGACTAACAATGGTTCATCAAGTTGACGATTTAATTTTGCAGCTAACTTATAATTTAAAAATACAACATCTGATGTACTTGGATTAGGTACTTCTGAATTGGTAATATAAAGTGATTTCAATAGTCTGAGAACTGAAATCACATTTGTAGAACCAATTGAAGCCAGTGTGTTATTTGAAATTTCTCTACGTGATAGACGGTCATCTGGCTTTAATTTACCTGGCACTGCTTTATACTTAATAACATGGGCCCTTCTAAGTAAATTGTTTTTGATGACACTTATTGGGCTTTGATCATCTTCATACAATTTATAAAGTGCACCAAAAATAGTTGCATCTGATGGTATTCTTTCATCGCCTAAATAAAATTCATAATGGTAATCACTATCTAAAAATGATGAATTTAAATTAAAATTTCTAATTAAATTGACAGACTGTGAGTTTTTAATAAAATTTTGGACCGTTTCAAACGTCGCAATTGCATGAACAACCAATAAAACACCCTTTACTTCTGCATCATCTTGATTTATTGGCAATAGCTTAATTCTCATTTGTTTGGTCATTGATGCAGCACGAGATCTTGAATTTTGATTTGTATCAGAATCCAAGCCAATAATTTCAAAAGATTCATTTCTATCAATCGCTTCTTCCAATTTTTTAACTAGAAATACTAGCGGTGGTGTATTTTCATTGAAACAGGGACTTAATGATGAACAGAAAATATACTGGAATGACTTGTAGGCTGGTGAATTAATTTTATTATTAAAAAGTAATAATAGTTCATCAATAATACCAGAAGAAAGAATTTCAAAACTAGAAATTATTTTGGATGATTCTGCATTTAAAAGTGAAAAAAAATTCTTCCATAATTCTACCCAATCATCCTCGTTCATTGAAAAAGAGTTGCTTTTTAAATATGAAGTGAAGCTTTCCAAAAATTTCATATTTTCAGACTTTTTTATTTTATTTTCAACTGAAAGACTATCATAATCATTTTTAATTGAAATTGACAATGCTGATAATGAATCTAAAATTGATCTTTTTGATAGCCTTTTTAATCCATCATCCATGATCGCCAACTTTTTAATTGATTGAACCTGTGATTCAAAGGAATCAGAATCTTCTTCTTCGCCTTCTTGATCTTCTTCATCTTCTTCATCTTCGTCATCTTCTTCATCGCCATAATCAAATACATTATCGCTATCGATTTCATCTTCCATAAACACGTCCGCATTGGAAAAATTATTTATGTCAGCTGATTCGTTTTCAGTGTCAAAAATTCTTCTATATTCGTCATTGAATAAATTAGACAATTCATTCATTTGAGAAATCAAACCTTCGTTTGTAAAATCACTCAAAAAAATCTTTGAATCACAACTAATTAAACTTTGAGTAACTAAAAGTGCACCATATAGTAATGAGTAAAATTTTATAGTTTCGGATTCTTTATATCTATTTGCTTTATGGTCGAAAATATGTTTCCCGTGTGTTATTGTTGATGCTAAAATAGAAATAATTTTGGAATTGTAAATGATTGATCGTAATTGAGTTAAAGACATCAAATAAACCATTCTCAATATCACAATAAAAACTAATCTTCTAACTTTATACTCAACAGTTGCATCATAGATGTTAAGTAATAATGGGAAAATTTGGGTATAAAATTGATGAAACTTTTCAGGTTCGGTTTTTAACAAATTAATTTTTTGTTCATTAATTTTTGAATCATTCAAAGAAATATAATTACCAATGTCAAGTTGTAAATCATCCTTGATGGATGAAATATTTAACGGGATTAAGGAATGTATTAATTTTAACAATGAAATAAGTAGTTCTTTTGGACACTTTAATAATGCATCAATTGAAACTGAGGCAGGATCAGAAATAGAAATTGAATCGTCCTTTTCTGCATTTCCATAAGATGAAAAAATTTTAATAATCATCAGACCGATTTCACATTTAGCTACCACATTGTAAGAAAATTGTGGTGAACGATCTGATAATAATGATATTGAATCTATTAATAATTTGCAAGTTTTAAATGTTACTAAACTGGAAGATTTTTTGCCATCTCCTAAACATATTGGTAATATTTCAAAAAGTTTTGTCAAAAAATCAATGTCTATAAGGTCTAATAATAAATGTGGGGTTAATCGGAAATTATTTATTATGTTTGATAAAAAGATCCATGATGATTCAACGCATTGCGAATCTGTGTAATTTATTGCAACATTTTTAATAATTGGGAAAACTGAATTGATATCATCAAATTTCGTTTGTGGAACCGTAATTGAAGCATTTGCTGCTATTTGTAAAGCCTTTCGTTGTGCATGAATTGTAAAAAAATCCAAATATGCTAAAGCTACTGGAACAGAACCTTTCAATAAACATTGTCTTCCTCCTTTTCTTGAAATTAGTTCTAAAGCTTGTAAGGCTTGCTCTGCTAAATCAATATAACATAAATCTGATAATTTTTCATTCAAACACTCAATAATACCAGCGGAAATAATTTCAAAAATCAAATGATAGTTAACTTCCGCTAAATTATAAATACATCTACAAGCAACTAATTGTAATTCCATATCATCAGGGTATTCGTGTATAACTCTAACAAGGGCTTCCGACAACCTGAAAGTTGGAACTTGGCGCTCAGCTTGAACAGTTGACATCATTAATAGTTTTGAAGAAATTTCATTCAAGGTTTCCATTATCATATAGGCATTATCGTGGCTATCTAAACCATCAATTAGAGCGGAAATCCTTGCAGATGGGGCATTTGGGGCAAACTGCTCAATAAATGAGTTCATGAATGAATGATTAACATTGTGTCTTGTGGCATTGTACGCGGATTGACGCTGTAAAGCTGAATTGTTTGAATTGTTTGAATCGTCTGAATTATCCGAGTTATTTGAACTGTTGGGATCATTTACATCATTTGAGTCATTTGAAAGCGTTGATGTACGGGTATTGTTTGTATTACTTGCACTAATTGTATTATTTGTATTATCTGTATTAATTGTATTATCTGTATTAGTTGTAAAAGTTGTGGTAGTGGTAGTAGTAGTAGTATGAGTAGCAGTATTGGTCGTAGTATGAGTTGTACTATTTCTTGCTGCTGCTAAAATTTGTTCCAATTCTGGCAAATTGTCAGGAGTCCTATTGCCATTTCTTGGAGTAAAGACATCAGCTAACATTCTCAATGCGGAAGTTTGAGCAATACTGTTGATATGGCCAGTATTAGACGATTCAACATTTTCAAGATGTTGATTATCAAACATATGGTCCAACACAGCATCAAAATTGGCATCGTGGTTAGAATTATCAATTCCATCATCCTCTTCTTCTTCTTCTTCTTCTTCTTCTTCTTCTTCTTCTTCTTCTTCTTCTTCTTCTTCTTCTTCTTCTTCTTCTTCTTCTCCATAGTGTACGTAATTTCCTCCCATTTCATCATCTTCATCCTCAATGAAAGAAAAAGGATCACGCAGATTTCTTGATTGTATTTGAACATTATTATCTGTGTTTTCTGTGACGTATGGTTCAATAATATCTAATCTATCTCTTGATCTTTGAGTCTCTGAAAACCTTCTATAATTACCAGATAACCTTTTTAAAATTGAATCTTCGTCATCATCTTCTTCTTCATTATTATGAGCAACTAAGCTATTACTATTTCCATCAAATTGTGATTGATCTATTGTGGCATCAACGTGAGTATCCGACAGCTCTATGTCACTATCTGGAGCAGTTATGTTCTCCCGTTTAATCCGAGGTAAATTGACCATTTTTCTCTTTGCAATAATTTCTTTAGCTAAGTTTAGTTCTACTGTTCAATGGTGGATCTCAACACCTTCTAGCTGCAACTGCATAGTAAAAGCAGAGCCAACTCTCAGTTAACAGAAGTTGCCTTCGCGTTGCCGTTTTGGGATGAAAAAAATTTTAATTTTTTAAATTTCAAATTTTAATATTTGCAAATTTTTCAAAAATTTCATTTTGTTAATTTTATACTATAAATTGTATTAATTTACTATCATTTCTTTCTTTACTTCATTAGTAAAAAACTATCAACCATGCCTAGATCAAAGAGATCCAAGTTAGTCACTTTAGCACAAACCGATAGTAAGGGAAGAGAAAACAAAGAAAGAATTTTTGATGAAGTTAGAGAAGCTTTAGATACTTTCAAATACACTTACATTTTAGGTCTTGATGATGTTAGAACTCCTGTTTTACAAGATATCCGTAAAGATTGGACTGGATCAAAGTTAATTCTTGGTAAGAAGAAAGTTTTACAAAAGGCATTAGGACAAACTCCAGAAGAAGAATACAAGAACAACCTACATAAGCTATCAAGATTCGATGATGGATTAATTGGCTTGTTGCTTACTGATGAAACACCAGAAACCGTCAATGAATATTTTGCATCATATAGTAAAAAAGATTATGCTAGAGCAAAGACTAGATCACCAATAACGTTTGTATTACCAGAAGGTATTGTTTATTCTAGAGGTGGACAAATTCCAATAGAAGAAGACGTTCCAATGTCTCATTCAATGGAACCAACTTTAAGAAATAAATTCAAGCTCCCGACTAAGATGGTCAGTGGTAAAATCACTCTTACCGAAGCTACCTCAATTATTGAAAAGGGCAGTGTTCTTGATGTCACACAAGCTTTAATTCTTAAGACATTTGGTGTCGCATGTGCAGAATTTAAGGTCAAGGTCTATGCATATCACGATGGTGAAACCAATGAAGTTGTTTCCCTCATTAAGGAAGACGAAAGCTAAATAATCTTTTTGTGTTGTTTAAACTGTATTTATCTTAATAACTTAACTCTAAGCTATAAACTACGTATGAACTTGTATTATACAATTTTAATTCTAAACCGCGTTACACGTAAAAACGATTCAAAATTAAAAATTATAAATTAGATTCATGTTAGTTTGTTGAACATCACTTCTACACAAATGATCCTTGTAATCAAACCTCAATTCCATCATGAGTAATTATAGAAAAAGCGACTCCTTTTTACATCCAGGAAAGGTGGGTAGAAAAACTGGCTTCCAGGTAAATTGGACTCCGAAAAAAGCAGCAAATGGGTTAGAAGACCCCAAAGAGTTTTTTCTTTCAGATGATGAATTCGAATCTGGTACTTTGGCAAATACTTCTCCGGCAAAGAGACTTTCAATGCGTTATTCAAAGGCCAAGGAATTGGATGCTTTTAAGGAAAAGGAAAATAATAGTTTGTCAGAGAGTTTAACAGATGATAACGATAACGAAGAAGAAATTGAGCAATCACCCAAACCTATTTCAAAACCACAGACTGAAATTGATATAGATGAAGTTATTAAAAATGCTGAAGGTCTGGGTACACCAATAAAGGTTCAAAGAAAAACATTTAACTTAGTTGGTGAATCTCCTAGTGCAATTACTTCAGGCACAATTTCAACAAAGTTATCACCTCCATTATTTCAGATGCAATCCAATACTACAAATGGCACTAGGTTAACAAAAAATATTGTATTGAATAAAAATACTAAAAACTCAAAATTTGAACCTCAAAATATTACAAATGCAATTGCAGCTAACGACGATGTTCCTGAACTTAATTCTTCGTTTGATACTGTTGAAAAAATTGTTGAAAATAAGGGTATACTGGATGATGATATTTCAGATGTTGATGTTAAAGAACTTGAAAAGTTGGAAAAAATTGAAATTTCACGTTCAATTATTAACCCTTTGAGTTCTCCAAAAAAAAGCGTTTCAAAAGAATTAGTAAAGGAGAATACGGTGCTAGGAAAAAAGAATGAACCTGTGGAACCTGTGGAACCTGTGGAACCTGTTGAACCTGTCAGACCTGTCAGACCTGTCAGACCTGTCGAGGTTGTCAAGAATGTAGAATCTGTTGAGACCGTTGAAGCTATAAATAACGTAGAGCCTGTCAAGAATGCTGAACCTTCTGGGTCTGTTGAATCTGTTGAAGCGACCAAAATGTTTAAACATGTTGAAGAACCCAAAGAAGTTGATGAGCCTAATAAAGCGGTAGTAAAAACTTCAAAGGTGGATACTATTACCAAATCCATAACGCCTGGGTCATCGGATAGTTTTTTTACACCCGAAAGTGAAGATCCAACTGGACCAGCAATTGAAAAAAAGACAACAGACACACATGAGGTTATTACTCCAAAGAAAGCAACAACAGAATTTAACGTTTCAAAATTAGTTGAAACACCTGCGGAAACATTACATAAATCACCAAGTGTGAAAACAAAAACTTTAAAATTGACACCAAAGAGTTCAAAATTAGTCATTAAACCAATCACCACCAATGATATATTTGATAAGATAATATCCAAAGAAACCTCACCAAGTATTGCATCAAGAAATATGAGAATTACAAGAACTCCAAGAAAAACAGCAAGCGTCAAACCACACAATAATAATCATCGTAACACTTTTGAGTTGATAACCTCAAGTTCCGAAACTGAAGATTCGGATTCTGAAACATCAGTTAAAGAGAAAATTGCAACCCCACCTTCAACAGCAGCTAAACCAAAAGTGCAAAAAGTGGTTGTACCACCAAAATCTAAGCCAAAGCCTACAAAGGTTGTAAGGACAACTAAACCTGAACCTGTAGGTGCAATTCGTCGTTCTTCAAGAGCCCGTGTTCCACCCGTTGCATCATGGAAGAATGAAAAAATTGTTTATAAAACTGAAAAGATTAATGGTGTTGTTGTTAAAACTTTGCAAGATGTTTTGCATAAAGGTGATGACGAACCACTGTCTTTATCACAGCCTGAATTTCGTCAACCAAGTAAACGATCAACCCAAAAAATTACAATTGATTTATCGGATGTTCCAGAATCAAAGGTTTCCAAGAAAGCAAATGCACCGAGACAAACAGCCAAATCTACAACCAAAAAGATATCTAAAACCACAACTAAGAAAGATAAATTTGAAAAATCAACAAAAATGAAACCTATTGTTGAAGAGAAGAGGACAAGAGCAGCCACAAAATTAAAACCAGTTGTTGAAAACAAAAATGTCAAACCTTCAAATTCAACAAAAATTAAATCATCTAAAAGAAAACCAGAAACTGGAAAAGAAGTTCCAGCTATGAATAAAAGAGTGAAAAATGTTGAACATAAATCTAAGTCCAAGGAAACTGATCTTTTTAATAATCAAAATATTGATGAAGATGTAACAACTGAGTGGCAAAAGGAAAATGAGGGTAAATTGACATTATCAATATTTGAAGGTCCAGGTACAGAAAAGCAAATTGATCGTACAGTTGCATTTGCACCAAACTCATATAAAAATGATACAGTTATTAAAACAGATGAAGAATATTTCAGAGTTAGAACACTATTTGACCAAGATTCTGAATTTTGTGGTGGTGGTATAATCGAATTACCATCTGGTTCTAAAAAAGCCGTAAAGTCAAATCATGATACTTACTTTATATTTTATGTTATTATCGGCGAAGTTGAGGTTACGTTAAGTAGGAATATTTTCACTGTTACTGAGGGATGCTCATTTGAAATTCCAATGGGCAATTATTATCAGTTTGTCAATATTGGTACTTCAATGGCAAAAATGGTGTTTGTTCAATCAAAATATATTGTTATTGGAGAAAGTGATGGCAGAAGTAGTTCTGAAAACAGTGATGAAGATGACGATGAAGATGAAGATGAAGATGAAGCAGAAAGCTCAGAATTTTAATACTTTGTATATTTATTCATGAATTGTATATTAAAATAATATGTACTTTGTTATTGTGTATCTTTTAGCTATTTTAACTATAGGGAATAATTAATTTATCGTTGGGAAAACGATTTTGTAATGCAAGTAGGTCTTTTTTTAAGAAAGCTGAGCCTTTTTCAGTTGATATTATAAGGGTGATGCCAAGTTTTTAGATCTTTTTAACGCAGTTTTAATGTCAGCCCCTTTCACTAAGTTTTTTTTTTGTATAATTATTTGAGCAATCATGTAATCTTTGAATTTATTTTCTTATGAACGGAACAAATATGTAGCAAAAAATATGTTTATTGGGCCCATGCTAAATAGTTCAAAACTGAATAGTATCAATAATGCACAAATCACAACTTGTAACTGAATTTGTTATCTCTTTTTAGTGTATTTATTGCATTTTTGAATCTTCTTAACTACCGCACTTTTTTGTTAGTTACATATACTACAATCACATCCCAGCTACTATATTAAAAAGTATTACATTCTTTAGTTGTAAATTTAGGTTTAGCATGTTAGTTTTGTAGTTTTCTGTTAAGCTGTTATAGAAATTAAACTATTTTTAACAACCACAGCTGAGAACCTATCTATAAAAAATAGTTCGTGACGATTGAAAAACAATGCATTCATAAACAACCCACTTATTATCAACTCTAGTTTACATTCAAAATTCTAATTTATTCTACAAAAATTATACAATTTAATAGATATTTTTCAAAGCATCTATTATAAATATCAAAAACACAGAATACCTGATTCCAATCATTAATCAGAACTCTGTGTATCATTCTTTGACTTCACAATTCTATCAAAATCAAATTTTTCACCAGACACATTAGACTGTTTCTTCAAAATCAATTTTCTTAATATATCATTTGCTGAATTTTCTTCATATTGTACATGTTGAAGTAGTCTATCTTTACTAGCGGCATCAACTGTGGAAATTGTTACATTTTCAACATCTTTTTTGTTATCTGTATTTGTGTCACCAGTTTTAGGATTATATGATAAGGTTTGTAGCTTTATGATTTTTTTTGATAATCCATACTTTGGAGTGACCTTTGAAGCAACATTTGAAGATTTTTGAAATGCAAATTGGGCAGGATATGAACAAAGTGTTCCTCTCTTTGTGCATCTCGTACAAGATGGATGTATTTCATCACATTTAACCTTACTCTTTTTACAGGCATTACATCCTAACCTGCTCCTTCCTCTTTTAGGTTTGATACTCTCTATGTCTAATGGCATGATATTTGTGATGACAAAGTAACGTAAATGACAAACACATACACCAAATATATCATAATCAAGAACATGTTTGTCGGCAAACTTTCTGTTTTGGGAACTTCAAATGTGTTTCTCATTTTGTTTTTCGATTTCCGTTTTTTGCTTTTTTTTTTGCCAGTTTTATACATAACTAAAAGTTATTATTTACGTTTATAGTATTTAATACTTAATGGAAAGTCACAATAGTTGATTATATAACCTATCTGTCTATAAATGTGTTTATGTATCTATCTATGTATCTAAAAACTTACCACACAATACATCAAGCATTGTTGAAGTTCTCAAGAGTGTCTGCATCCTCCATATCTTCGTCCGCTTCTTCTGCATCATCAGCTTCTTCTTCCTTTTGCTTTTCGGCTCTTGCTAATTGAACAAGCGGTGCAAGTGTATGATTATCTGAAGCTTCTTCAATAAACTTAGAATGCAATAATTGAACACTATTGGCACGCTTATCTGGATTAACTTCAAGACAGGCATCCAGGAATTCTTGTAATGATGGACTCAAATTGTCCCAATCTTTCAGTTCGGGCTTGCCGTTTGTCGTAATTAAAAACAATGCTCTTAATGGAGTTTCATTCAAATACGGTGGTTCACCTTCAATCATTTCAATTGTCATAATACCTAAAGACCAAAGATCAACTTTTGGACCATAAGCTTTCTTCTTGACGATTTCTGGTGCCATCCAATATGGTGTACCAACCATTGTATTACGTTTAGATGCATGATCTTTAATTTGTGCACAAAATCCAAAATCTGTTAATTTTATATCACCATTCATTGAAAGTAAAATGTTATCGGATTTGATGTCCCTATGAATAATACCCTTTGAATGTAAAAATTTTAAACCTTTTAAAGTTTCACGACAAACTGCACCCATTTGACCTTCTGTCATTATACTATGTGTAACAATATCGGTTAGTGAACCACCTTCCATATACTCCATAACCACCCATAAATCCTTCTTTAACAAATAAGATTCAATAAAGTTAACAATATTACCATGTTTTGAACCTTTCATAACTAAAATTTCATTTATAATTAACTCTTTCTTTGGTTGTTTTTCTAATTCCATTTGTTTAATGGCAACACACTGTTTTGAAATAGCATCGGTAGCTGTATAAACGCCACCTGAGGCACCTTGACCAACTTTAACTAAATCATGATATCTTTCATTTGGATCATCAGTTGAACAGATTTCACGCAGTTTCTTCATGTATTTGATATCTTTAGCACGACGAATTTCACGACGTCGTTCTTGTTCCTCTTCAGTTAAATGCTTCATTGAAGATTTTGCTGGGGCAGAAACAGGCGGTACATCAGGTATTGGAACTGGTGGAATAGATTTTTTTGGTGATAGTTGAGAAATTTCTATTGATTTCTTTTCAACTATTTGGGTTTTAATAATACTTTCATTGATAATTACGTCTGGTTCTTCATTTTCCTTTTCTTCAATTGGAATGGTTGGTGCAACCTCATCGGGAACAGGTGGCAAATTTTGATCAACTTTATCGGATAGTTCAATATCTGTTGGCATGCTTAAAGAATGTAATAAACTACCTTTTATTTCATCATTTTCATCTTCAATTATGCTATTTAAATCTTTTCTTGAATCTTTAATGCCACTTAAGATAACTGGTGACTTTAATGTTGATTGCGATGTATCAGTTGAAAGTTCATTGTCCTTTTCATTATCTTCTGGTTCTTCAATTGTTGTTGAATTACCAAGCGCAGAATCCAAAGCTGAAGGTATTGCAAAACTTTCATTTTCTTTTGGTAATGGAGGTGGTGAACGTCTCGGTTCAAAAAAATCACCGCTGGTTATTGGAGATGCCTTTGATTTGATTATTGCCACAGGTGGAGCTAATTTTTTATTAGTCGACGAATTCAATAAGGTACTTGAAGTTGCCTGAGCAGGTGAAGATATTTGAGTCGGACCTCCAGGATTTGAAATACCTTCAGATAAATGGACAATATGAGGTTTTGTATGTGAGGAATTTGATCTTCTTTTACTGAAACGGCGAGAAAATGATTCAATAATTGAAGTGGACGGGGAATTTGGTGCACTTCTACCAGTTTTTGGGCTTTTTAAATCTTGTTTACCAACAGTATTAGTAGGATTATTAACTTTCGGTGATGAATACTTACGCGCATTTGACAATGATTTTTGTCTTGATAATGATAACTTACTAGAAGAAGATGAGTTGATGGATATATTTCTTGTTTGATTTGGTGATGCAGGTGAAGATGATGCTCCTGCTGCTGTTCCTGCTGATGATGATGAGGATACAGATGATGGTGCTGGTGGTGGTGGTGGTGGCGGGGCTTGTCTTTTCGGAATGTATTCTGCATCTTCACGGGTATTATCATCATTTACAATTGGTGCATTATTTATATTTGGACTGATTTGAGGTTGAGAATTTATAAAATTATTATATTCAGTTGCCGGTGATTGAAAAAAATTTGATTGCAGAGTATTTGCTAAATTGTTTCTATTTATCGTTGATAATGACGAATCACTTGTGTAAGACTGATTGTTATAATAGCTCGTTGAGTTTTCGGTATCTTGAGAAGTGTCATTATTTGTTATATCTGGAATAGAATCCATGAAATCACTAACGTTTGAAGATCTCTTAACATCCATGAATTTCATACCTTCATCTGATCTACCATATGCTTCTGAATAAAATTTCAAAACTTCTTCAGCTTCAACCGGATTTGCTTTTTGCTCAGCAACAGAAATACCTTGAGCTGTTAAAACTCTTGCCCATTCTTGAGGTAAATCTTTATAGGTTTGTGTTTCTGAATCATAACTTACATGGGTTTTAAGTATAACATTGTGGGGAGCTGAAATTTTCAAATCCTGTGATGAACGTGAACTGTTTGCTAGACCAAAAGCTTTTGAAAATCCATTGAACAAATTTTTTCTTTTCTTTTTTTCCTTAAGATTACTATTAGGAGAATTTGAGACGGTATTTAAAGTTGTAGGTAATTGTCTGGTTTTAATATCATGAGGAATTGAATTTGTTCTTCTATGGGTCGGTCTTGATTTATTTGAAAAAGAAGATGCTGAGGTGTGTGATGGTAATGTTGAAGTTGATGTCGAATTTGAATTTGTGGTTGAATTTATGTTTGAATTTGTGTTTGTAAATTGAGGAGTTGGCTTCAAAGTACCTGGAGATTGTTTGCTCATATCTAAATTAAGACTCTGTTGTAGTAATGGAGTATCAGGTAAATTATAATTATCAATAATTGAGTTAATGTCATTATCAGAAGAAGTTGATAGGTATAGATTGTTATTTGTAGTTTGAGGTTTAATGTCTTTAGTTGAAAAATCTAATTTTAACTGATTTATATCAAATTTCGTAACTAACTCGGGTGGTACTTCATTCTTTTCGTTATTTGCAAAAGGATCTAAAGATTTTGATGAACCATTTTGATCTAAATCTTTATATAATAATTGTCTTTTAGGCGTTAATAATTGCATGTTTTCATCCATTGAAGTTTGCATACCTTCAAACTGTCCAACCATTGGAGACAAATTGTATTCAACAGGTGCAGGCGGAGTGGGGGATGAAGAAGAGGGGAAGTTTTCAGTTTGTAGCTCTGCTAAATTTGGAGTTGTGAAGTGAAAATTGTTGATCTCATCAATTGCACCAAATTTAGCATCATTGTCAACAATTGGAGTTGCATCATTATCACTGTTGGTATTTTTGTTATCATTAGTTAATTGAAATTCAGAATCAGCAGGTGATGATTCTGTAATAATATCTAATTTTCCTAATTGTATAGTTATACTTCCATCTTTAGAATCATTTTCATCTTCATTACCTTCTTCACTTTCTTCTGCAGATGTATCCCAACCAGGTGTGCTGTTTTTGATTTCAGTCAGTTGTTGTGCGATCATCAAAATCTCTTCATTTTGAGAATATTGTTGTTGTGGTCCAACGTCATCAGCTGAGCTCTGAGCAGCCAATGCATCGACATTTAACGTGCCTCTATGTCTAGGCAGGTGGACACTGTCTGATTCCTTATCGCTCATGTCTAACTGTTGCTTCTAATATGAAAATATGAATCTGATCCAGGTCTATCACTAAACAGATGTTATTCAAGCCTGTACATGTTTTTTTTTGAAGATATTCGGTGGCCTTGAGCTTGCACCTGAAATGAAACAGCGAGCGAAGAAATGAAAAACAAAAGAAAAAGAAAAAGAAAAAGAAAAAAAACGAGACAATTGAAAAATGAAAAATGAAAAGAAAAATACATACAATACAGTTGGTAATTGAATATTTTGAACTCACAGCTGACAAGTGACTACAAATTATTATGAATTACTATAAACTACTATAAATACTATTTAAAAACTATAAACAAACCTATTCGTCACTCTTAGATTCAAACTTAGTCAAGTTTTTGGTACCTTCAGCCCATGAGAAACCTCTATATGTAATGTTTTCAACAGCTGCAACAACATCTTCAAGAGAACCTCTGACTTGGTTAGTCGTATCTCTATCTCTTAAAGTGACTGAGCCATCTTCAATAGTTTCATAATCGACAGTAATACCAAATGGTGTACCTAATTCATCATTTCTTGCATAACGCTTACCAATTGAGGCACCTGAATCATCAACCTTAAATGGAATTTGTTTAGAACGTAAGGTTGATTTTATTTTCTTTGTTGCTTCTTGTAATTCTTTATTATTCATTAATGGAACAACTAAAACCTTAGTTGGTGCAACTAATGGTGGGAATGAAAGGACAGCTCTCGCGGAATCTTCAGGTCTTGACCAAAATGAATGTTCAAAAACGGCATAAATAATTCTACCAATACCGAATGATGGTTCAATAACATTTGGAGTATATTCTCTAACATGAACAGTTTTCTTCTTCTTTTCAATCTTGACTAAGTCACTTGGAATTTCAATAGTTTCAATTGAAGTATTTGGAATTTTAGTAGAAATCTTACATTTTGATTCTAGTTCTTCTGCTAATTTTTCTAAATCACATTGAGTTCTTGAGGTTAACCATTCTTCAACCTTTGGTGCATCTTTTCTAAATAATGGACCAAATTTTTTCTTTTCGATTTCACATTCAAATTCTTCAACTGTGATCGGTTCCTTCAATGCTTCTCTAACAGATAATTTTTCCTTTGTCTTTGCAGCATGAACTGATAAATCATAAGCAGATCTATCTGCACAACCAACACATTCAATCCAACCGTATGAAGTTTGTAATTCTGCATCCCAACAATCTTGGGCATAATGGGCCATTTCATTTGACATATGTTGTCTGAATCTTAATTTATCTTCATTGATACCAATCTTCATTAAGAATAAATAAATTCTACCAATAAAATAACCTAAAGTTTGATTGTCAATAATACCTTGGTTAACAGCATCACCAATTGAAATCTTTAAAATATCGGTTTTACCTTGTTGTTGAACTTCTTTGGATAATAAAGAAATTTTAATATCTTTAACAGCATCAAAATTTGAATGAAGTTTGTTAGTTGGATCAACAAAATGTTCAATTTCAGCCATAAGGAATTCTCTGACTCTTAGCAAACCAGATCTAGGGGAAATTTCATTTCTGAAAGATTTACCAATTGAAGCAGAGGCAAATGGCATTTTTTCATTATTGAAATCCAATAATTTATTGAAGTTTAAAAATTGACCTTGGGCAGTTTCAGGTCTCAGGTAACCCTTTAGTTGACCTGATGGACCAATTGCAGTTTCAAACATTAAATTGAATTCCACTGGTTGTTCTAATTTTTCACCAGTTGCAGGATTACAGATATTGTGTTCGATCATTAATTGACCTAATTCAGGACCTGAATAACCATCAATTTTAGCTAGAATCATTTCATATTCTTGAACAACATCATCAGCTAATTTAATTGCTTTGATTTCCTTAACTTTCTTCTTTCTCTTTTTCTTTTGATCATCTTCTTCTTCGACGACTTCTTCGACAATACCTCTTGCTTCTTTATCACCCTTTAATCTCGATTCGATAACTTCTTCAACTAAATGATCAGCTCTGAAAATTTCACCAGTTTTCAAATCTTTACACATCCAATCGGCGAATTTGTCCACATGACCAGAAGTTTTCAAAACTTCATAAGGTGTTAACATTGTACAATCAACTTCTAGCATATCTTCTTCAAGAACAAAATGCTTTCTCCATGTATCAACTATATTGGCTTGTAGTGCACAACCTGGAGGTCCATAATCATATAAACCGGAAACACCACCATAAATTTCAAACGATGGAGCAAAGAAGAAACGACGTTTTAAAACAGACTCAAGAGCATCTCTTGAAAATTCGACAGGTGCAGAAGTATTAGACATCTTGATTTTTGTATTTCCCTTCTTGTTGACTTTGACAGTTGTAGCAAGTGAACGTTTGAAGAGTTGTCTACTGAACATTAGAGAAGGAAAAAAAAAAGCTAGCAGTCATTCCATTTGGAATGAAATTCACCAAAGTTCGTCTTTCTCGATGAAATTCGAGTTTCGACGCAAATTCGGAAAATTGAAAGTCAAATAAATGAAAAAATCAAAATATCGTCTGTTTTATACAATAAATAATAAACAATAGGTAATCTACATGCTATCAAACTGCTTTCACTAAAATATCCAGATGGAAGTCTTGAGAAGCACCAATACCATCCTCCAGATGAGCATCGTCATTAACAACCTTTTCACCTTTACCTAAAGGAACCAATACAGTTTCTTTAAAAACATATCCCCAAGATTCATACATTTTTCTTAATTCATGTTCATAAATCGCAGTTATCCATAAATTTTCAATATTGGACAGATAAGTAATGGCAAACGATTCACTTATTTCTGATAATAAAGTACCTAATTTTGGGAAAAATGAAACAAATCCTGTGATTTCGTAATCTTTTAATGATTTTTGTGGTTTTAAACATATCATTCCAAGACATGAATTTGAGAAATTGTCTGGGAAAGTTAAAGATTCTTTTGAGGTTTTGTTGCGAGATACAGATTTATCATATTTTATGGTATAATTATTGATTATTTCTGAATTGTATAATTGTTGTAATTTAGATCTTGTTGTTGTAGCACATTCCAACTCTGGATCATTTTCGACTTGTACTTTAATTTCGTTGGGATCATTTGCAAATGCAAATATTGCAAAACTATCATGTTTTGGAAAAACACATAAATCTGTCACTAAATCATTCTTAATTCTTGGTGTTGTAATGACGTTGTATTTGTATCTTGGAACGTTGTATCCTTTGTTTAAAAAATTTACAACTGTTTTTTCATGTTTTGATATTTCATTTGATTCAAATGAATATATTTGAAATGTAAGAGACATAATTCGTTGAATGATAATCGAGATGCAGCTTTTCTGAAAATGGGTAATGCATTGATTTTATTTCGTTATCTTTGAAAACACTTCTGGGATTTCTCGATGCAAAAATTTCAACATTTTTCTACCGATCGAAGGAAATGTAAGAAGTAGATAGTAAGTTTGAGCATTCTGAACTTTTTATTTTTATAGGTGGTTAGTTAGACTTGTAAATGATGAACTGCCATAAGTTTTCATTACATTTACGTTAAGATTTTATAGCATGATTAGTTTTTTTGAGTGTTTATACAATGTAAAAAATTAGAATATTAGGGGTAAAAATGTAACCGATGAGAAATAAATATAATAAATAGACACTTTTAGAATAAAAGGAACGAAACAACAGACATTATAATTGATGTTAAAGCATTTGGTGAGTTAATTAAACCAATGTTTGTGTCTATACTAGAAGAGGAAACAAATTGAACAAATCCTGATTGTGATGATGATGAGGTTGTTGTAAAAGATGAAGTAGTTGTTGGTTCAGATGTTGTAGTTAAGGCAGAAGTTGCATCATCGCTGTAAATTGATACACTTGTTGATATTGATTGGGATTCTGTCGACGAAGAAATTGATGAAGATGATGATGAGGAGGAGGAGGAGGAGGATAACAAAGATGATGATGAGGAAGATGAGGAAGATGAGGAAGATGAGGAAGATGAGGAAGATGAGGAAGATGAGGAAGATGAGGAAGATGATGACGCTGGTATTGATGATGATGATGGTGATGATGAAGAGGAAGAGGAAGAGGAAGATGAAGATGAAGATGATGAAGAATCATCTTCATTACCAGGATTAAAGCCCGTACCTCCTAAGTTTTTGATCCAAGTTTTCTTATTTGAAACTTGAACATTATTTTGCAAAAAACCAGAACCATCATAAATATAAGAAATTTGATCACCATCTGCAATGTCAGTTCCATCAGGTGGAGAGTAACAATCGACTTCAACTGTATCTAATTCAACTGTTAAATAACCAGGATCAGTAAAATCTGCAGCATCCCAGTCAATTTCACCACCCGCCCATTCAACAGTACCTGCAGCATTCATAGTTGTATCACCAGCAGGCCAAATTGATAGTTGTAATCTTGCTGGAGTTTGAGGATACTTATATTCATCAGAAGTTGAATTGTAAGTATCTTCCTTTCTTAAAGTTCTTAATTCTTGACCATCAATTGCCCAAGTGATTGTATCTTCTTTCCAATCAATGGTATAAGTATGCCAATTTGCATAAGTATCGGTAGTAATTAAGTTCACGGAGTTATGATAATCAGGAATTCCTTCGAAATAAAAGTTTGATTCTGCTGTTGTTAATTCACTACCAACAAATTCATAATCAATTTCATCTTGAACTTGAGAAAACAAAATACCAGCAGAAATAACACCTGCATTATGAGAGGTTTTAAATCTAAAGGAAACTTTACCGTACCAAACATAAAAAGTTGAAGAAATGACACCACCAACGGAATTTTTAGGCATCAAAATAGCAACTGAATCATCAGTATCTTTAACTGAACCATAATAAATGAAATCTGTGGATGTGGTATTACCTAAGTAATCAGAAGTTGTCATCATATTATCGGATCTTGGAGTATAAGTACCAGCTTTACAAATTGGAGCAGGCATACAGGAAGTTGAATTGAAGGAATATCTTGGATCACAAGGGCCTAAACAATAAGAACCTGTACCACAAGTACCTTCATTGGAACAACATGGATATTCTTCAGGACAATGAGAGTCCGCAGAACAAGATTGTGGCGTGTATGAATCATCATCAGCAAGGACTGAAACAGCACCTAATAAAGTTGATAGTAAAAGAGAGAACTTCATGGTTAGATAAAGAAAGAGCAAAGAAAAGAAGTGGAAGGAGAAATAGTCAGACTAAGGAAAAGGCATCCTTTTTATATACTTCACTGTCCATGATGTCCATAGAGCCCCAAAATAAACCGCAATGTACCACCAACAAGCATTGTCATTTAAAACAATTGAGACACGTCCAGCCACAAACATAAATAACGCGTCCACAAAACACGACGCGCCTGAATAGGAAACCGGCTTTCCCAAAACAGAAGCGTGATTATTTCACTCCCACTTTTTGCAGAAGTGTTTTTGAAACGCAGGGAATTCGGAAAAGGGAAATTGCCACGCTTTGAAATCCATTGGGAAAGTGGAGAAAGGTGGAAACTGAAAAAGTTGGAAACTGAGAAAGTTGGAAACTTTTCGAGACGCGTTGAAAAACAATTTGCAGGTCCAGGGAATCGAACCGACGACTTGCTCGCTGTTTTCGCGTCGATCGTCGTTGTTTCGCCCCCTCAGGTTTTCAACCAATGAAAGCACACCATTTCCATCTGACACTTTTCCTCGCACTGGCTTCATGAATGTTACATCAAACTTATGATGATTGAACAAGACTTTTATTGAGCAATACACTGTAAATTGTTACACTATACACATCTAACCATGGTTAACGTTACATCCGTCATGAAACAAGTTGATTTTGTCCTTAAGACACCTCTCCTTAGACAACTTATGTTCCCAGCTGCTAAGGCTTTCACTTATTTATCAGGTTATAGACAATTAGGTCTTAAACTTGATGATTTAATTGAAGAAGAAAAACCAGCTGTTCAATTAGCAATTTCAAGATTACCAGTTGAAGAATCTTATGCAAGAAATTACAGAAATATTGCTGCTCATCAATTAGCTATCTCCATTGATGTCCTTCCTGAATCAAAGGTACTTAAGGCATCTGAAGATACTCCTTACCTTACCGATCTTATCTTAGAAGCTGAAGCTCAACTTGCTGAAAAGGAAGCTCTTAACAACTCTAAATTAGCTTAAATATAAAACCATCCACATTATTATTTATTTTGTATAAATCATTATAAAAAAAAGAATATATTATTATTATCATCATTATCATTATTTTTTGTTTTTTAAATTTTATATTATCGTTATATATATCTAGTTAATAATCTATTTATTTATTTATTAATTCAATTTAATAACCATACTCATTATAAACAATCTTATCTTCATCTTCTTCCATTGGGAATCCACATTCTTCTAAAATTTTACTAAATCCAATGTCAACAACCTTCTTTTTTAATTCTTCATTCTTCAGATAAAATAATCCCATGAATCCAAGTGAATTTTGCCAAATATCTTCAAACTTAGCAGTCCTACGCGGTGTAATCATAATCCAATCTGGCATCATCAGTAAATTATAACTGATTTTCTTATGTTTAGTTTCAATATCAAATTCTTTATATATGTTCATCACCCTTTTCACTAAATACATATATAAGATGGCTAAATTATCTTCATCTTGTTCATCCTGTTCACCATCATTTCCATAACTTTCCTTTAGTTTTAAAATGTAATGTTTAAAACTTGCATTTTTATAAAATAATGGTCTGTTAGCTGCAATCATTTCCTTAGGAATGAAAAAATCAACATTTGAAACAACCTTTTCTTGGTAAATATCCAACTTGGTGGATGTCATCATAAATTGAATATGTTTATGAAATTGAGAATATCCACTTTCTGAACCACTATTGAAAAAAGAAAAATATTTAACATCTTCTCCATCATTCATTTCTTTGTTCAGATTTTCTAAAATAACATGCATTAATTGTAATTCAACGGGCTTTAGTAAACTATCTTGTTGTTCAAACTCCTTGGTGACTAATAAGAAATGATATTTTTCATTTGGAAATTTATTCAAGATTAGTCTATAATCATCTAATAATGAATCAATAAGTGTTAGTTCAGGTTCTGGGTGTAAAAATGGATTTTTCTTAATCACATTTTCCAAAACTTCATCATTAATAATAACATCCTTGTGTCCTGGTTCAACTGCCCGATTATTAGGTCTTTGGGATAAGCCCTCAGTTATACTGACTTCATATTTCATACCTGTTTCAGCATCTTTTAAAATTTCAACATTGTCAGCTTCTTTATAAATCAAATCTCCATTTACCAATGCTTTATCAAAAACGGTTTTAATAGTTTGAAATAATGGAAATGAACGTAATTCAGATAGTGTTTTGACTTCAACTGGTACTCTCATACTTGTCTGGTGTTATAGTTTAAAAAAAAACCAAATATAATGAACAAGAAAAAAAAAGTAAACGAATAAGCTATGTTGTACGTGTATGGCCAAATATAAATCAGTCAACATTTGATTTTCACTCATCACTGTTATCCGTTTTTTATGGTCCTTCAAAAATCTCGTGGGAAAAAATTGAAATTCTTCGCTTTCTGCTTTTCCGTTGTCCTTTTTCCCAGTGAATTTCTGTTTCTTCCGTGAAATTTGTTTTTTTGGAAATTTGGTGGGAAAAAAAATAAAGTCTTCCCATAAATCAATTCAAACATTTACTAAAACTATAAAGATAACTGAATTTATTAAGTATATTAGGTTTATTAAGTTATAAATAGTTACTATTTACACAGTGCTAATCTCTCATCCCCTCATCTATTCATCATCATAAGAATACGTAAAACCACGGAATTTCTCTTGATTTTCTGGTAGCAAAACACTGTTAATAGGCGTTAATTTTGCAGCTTGAGAAGTGAATTCTTCTTCAAAACATTTAGCATCCCTTGGATCATTAATATCTGGCTTATATGGGGGTTCAACTTTTTTGCTTAAAATATCTTCAAAATTAATATTTTCAAAATATGAATGTTCCATAATTTCTAATGCGTCCCTTTCACTTGATCCTAATCTTAACTTCGGCTCTCTTGTTAATAATTTTTGAATTATATCGACGGCTTCTTTGGACATACTAATTGGATATAGTGGCTCATCTGTTAAAATTGCGTTGAAAACTTCTTCTTCATCATCTCCTTTGAATGGTGTTTTGGTTAAAATCATTTGATATAGTAAGACTCCAAATGCCCACCAATCAACTGATTTATTATAAATTTGTTCCCCCGAAATAATTTCTGGTGCCATTAATTCTGGTGTACCACAAAATGTTTTTGTTGTATTTCCAAACCACATATTCTCTTTACATAACCCATAATCTGCTAATTTAATATGTCCTTCAACTGTCAACATAATATTATCTAATTTCAAATCTCTATAAATAATACCATTATCATGTAAAAATTTTAATGCTAATAAAATTTCACTTGCATAAAATTGGGCTCTTTGATATGAAAACTTCTTTTGTTGGACATGCCACATTAAATCACCTCCACTAACATATTCCATAACAAAATAAATTCTGTTTTCGGTTTGAAAACTTTGATACAAATTCAGTAAAAATGGATGCTTATGTTGATTTGCAACGATGAAAACCTTCTTCTCCGATTTCGTACTTTCAACTTCATCATTTTCAATTATAAAATTTTTCTTTAACACTTTGATTGCACATAATTTTTTGTTATTAACATATTCTGCAAGCATAACTTTACCAAAATTACCTTTACCTAAAACTGAAATAAATTTAAAATCATCCAATCCATATCTACGACGATGGCGACGTTTTGGATGATGGTGGTTATGATGGTGATGACGATGTTGAGTTTGATGTTGTGGATGGATTACTTCATTATTTGGTAGAATCATTGAATCACGTAAGTCTTTATTATCTGCTAAGCCTTCTGGATATTGTGGAATTTTAACACCATCGTTGATGTCAACAACTGGTTCATCCTTCTTTGGTTCCTCTTCATTTTTAGGGATTTCCTTCACTAACTCAATGCTATTTCTGGTTACTGCATTTGATGGATAAATTTCCTCAACTGGGGTTGTTACAAATTTATTGCTTAATTCCGGAGAAATGTCAGTTTTTCTTTCAGAGCTTTCGGTTTTTGGTTCCATTAAAGATATATTATTATTGTTGTTGTTGTTCTTGTTGTTATTGCTACTATCATCACCAATATTATCAATAATTGGCAATGGTTTTTCAATTTTAGTTGGTGAGGTCAATAATGTTTTAGGTTGAATTGTTGGTGCTAGCGTTTTATTTGATGAAGAACTTGTGAGTAATTTCTTTTTAGTATTACTCTTTTGTTGGCTAATTCGTAAAGCTTCTAAAATCTTTTCAATTGTTTTTGGTGGAATACCACATAAATCTGGAACATAATGCACACAGTTTGCATGACACATTATACCACATTCATCACATTTACGTACATTCTTTTTACCAAACGGCAGAATATAACCACAATGACAACACCATTTTGCACCACGATTTGTCACTGGGCTAAATCTATGAGGAATTTTATGATTTAATTTTGTATCATCAGAATGAATATCAGAACTTGATTTTGAAATACACTTAGCAATAATGTTTTTAATACATTTTTGGTGAGCTAAAAATAAACAATCTTCACATTGATAACCTGTATACCTTAAAAATTCACTACAAACCGCACACGTCATAATGTTATAAAATTGTTTTTGAACAAATCTATGACCTTGGGATTCGATTACTTCTTCTTTACGTTGACGAATTGCACCATGACGACCTAAACCGTTAGTGAAGTTGCTGTGATCAGTTCTTGTTTTATTTTCATTTCTTTTAACAAATCCAAATGTAACTAAAATTTCACCACTTGGTTCTAAATCAAACCAGTTAGTTGTTCTGAGCGGAGATGTAAGTGCATTTGTAGAACTTACGCTTTCAGGTCCACCACTTAATGGGCTATTATTATTCACTGTGGTCGATAGATCCGGAACAGAATCTAACATTGCGCCCGTTGAACCAGTTGAAACCTTCTTTAAAGTATTTTCATTGATATTAGATGCATTCATCCAGTTTGCTGAAGTAATTCTTTCTTGATCAACTTTTTGCCTACGAATTTCTTCTGATATATCAGATAATGATAACCAAAACAAACCAACTGGTGTTAATTGATCATTAATTTTATCATAAATTGTAACTGACAATTCATTTGCCTTTTCAACTTTGATATCAAAGAAATCAGCCCATCTATCATTTCTTGAACCCTTAGTTCTAGCTCTTTCGTTATCGTCAACTTTAATACTAATTATGCACTCAGGGTTCCTTGAAAATAAAGGTGATTGAATGTGATCAACACCTCTAACTGCTTGAATTTGAATAAATAAAACACCAGACAATGGATTTTTTCTAACAGTATTAATCATTGCATTTTCACGTGAAATATCATCAAAATCAATATACATTGATTGATATTCCTTCAAAGCTCTTCGCATTAACTGAATCTTTCGATCACTCTCGATTTTACCTCTTTCTGCCATTGCAATGCTTGATCTATCGCCTTCAACTTGATAAAGATTGTACATTTTATCATTGGCTTCCTTATATTGGGTTTCAACTTGAATCTTGAATTCCAATAATTGCATCATATACTGAATTTTATGACCTAATGATGGGCATTCATATTTAAGTAAATCCAAAGCAGTGAATAAAGGTCTATTTATTTTGAGATTATAAGATTTTCTATCACTTGGAGTATTAGAACCTGCAGAAGCTTTTGTATTTGAGTCATTTGAAACAAGTTCTGAACCTGCAGATGATTTAGAAATTGATTCATTTTTAACGGAAATTTGTAATTTTTGTAGGATAGATTCTAAATATTCAATATTTTTTTGAGCCTCTCTAACTTGTGTATTACATTTTTGAATAACTGCAGGGTTATCCGTCTTTTTCCTTAAGTGGCTTGCACCTTCAGCTAATTTTCTCTCTCTATCAATTTTTTTCAAAATATCATTGATTTTATCGGTATTTGAAGACATAGTTGAAAATTTTAAAACTTATTGTGTTCAATTGATATTTTTGGTGTGATTCATAAAATGACTAAATAGAATAAAGTAGAGCTTAATATGTTTTTGATCTAAAAATAGAAGTCAATAAAACTAGAACGAAACGGGAAATGCAGATACTAGTAACGGAAAAAAAAAGAGTGGATAGTGTTATGTAATATCCCTATTTGCAACTGTCTGCAATACTTCGTGCTGCTGCTGTTAAGGAGGTGGCCTAGATACAGGGAAACTCTCGGTGATTCAACTGATCACAAACAGGTGATAGCAAATATAGATCCCTTCAGTAAACACAGCGCCTGTTTAGCATAAAGCGGATTGGTATGGTCGCAAGTGAAAAATTAAAAAAAAGAACAAAAAATAAAAAATCAAAGATAAAAGTAAAACACTTTAAAAAAGCCCAGATTATTACGTAAGCGCAATGGTTTTGAATGGTTTTCTATCGTTTCTCTATAGTTTTGCATGCTTCTACAATTTGTACACCTATATATAAACACTTCTACCTGTTGTTGCACTTGCATTCACAGTCTGGAACAGGACACACATAATGCTTTGAAAACCACTCCTCTGCGTGTCCAGCATGCATACAATGGTTACAGGACAGACAGAAACTAAACCACTCTTTGAATTGTGTTTCATTCCTCTCTCTTCTAGCTATTTCAGCTGCTTCCATACTTCCAACTCTTGTATTTCTCTTGATATTACTACTGTTTATATGCATAACTTCCTTCGGAACTGGCGCACCTTGTGTGATCAAACAAATTGCACATCTTGGTAATGGATATCCACAATGATGACATGAATAATTAGTTGCTGCCCTCTTTTTAGTTTTCTTAGTACCTGTGCATATTGGTATTTCTTCGTGATTATCATCATCTCTTGTAATTGATTTATGACAGTTGATACATTGTAAATAAAGCTGTCTTGGGACATACCTTGTGTTTTGATTTTGTTCATTTATTTTCTTTGCTAATTTAGCCCTTGCAATATCAAACTTTGCTCTTGCCGAAAACAAACTCCAACTATTCAGTAAGATTCTATAATTATCAACCCATGTTTCAACTCTATCATCAACGAAATATTTAGGACTTGCAAATGTTGCAATTAAACAGGCACTTTGAACGTCATTGTTTCTATCAATAAATGATTGTAATAATTTGATTCCATTCATGGTAATACCTGTTAAAATTATACCTTCAACGTCTCCTCTATCAATGACAACTTCTGCTAATCTATTGAGATAAATTTCTAGTTCTGAATCTGGCAAAAACCTCAATGCAACACCTAATCTTTCTCTTAGTGGCAATGCGGTTTCATCCAACACATCCCACCAATTACCATCTGCAATATATGCAAAAATGATTCTTAAATAAGGATCAGCCAAATCGGAGGCCAATTGTCTACATCTATCTTTCCACGTATTATTTGAATTGGTATCTTTGAATGCTGCGTATGCTGCAATTGCTGTTGACATAATCTTATAACTTTCATTATTTGATTCGCCCAAAATTTTAATTGCACGGTTAACATCACCATGGAAAATTGCCCAGCCTGCTGCTCTTTCAAAATTTCCATTAGCAATTAAACTTGTATATTTTTCTTCTAATTCCCTAACTCCAAAGTCCCATCCAATAACATACATTGCTAACCTTCTTTGAATTTCCTTTGAACTTCTACCATTAAAACCAATAACTGGTCTAGCAAGTAAGTTACACTCTCTTGATCTTCTTTCAACTATACCTTTGGCAGCATTTGTAACATCTTTTTCTGTAACGTTTTTAAATCCTGAGTACCTATTAAAAATCATAAAATCCTTATTCATATTCCAAATACCTAAAACACCTAAATAACCAAAATCAAAATCTGCGTAGTTCATCTTCCCTGCAATAATTAATTCATATGAAATATCAATCCATTTCCATGCATTTTTCAAATGCAACTGAGTTTCATACGTATCCATATCATCTAAAATTTCCATATTTAATTTTGCATTTACCCCATATCCTCTGGCTGCTCTCCTCCTAATTGTTGAGCACATATCATTCTCTAGTAAGGTGTCAGAAACTAAACACATAGTTTCAGCATCTCCAATATAAACATCAACGTTTTTTTTAGGCTCAGTTTCTTTAATATCATTTTCAACAACATCATTAGCATTATTCTCCTTTTCTTCCGAAGGATTATTCTCTTCATTTTCCTCACCATGGTCATTAACAAGATCATCTTTCTTGGTATCAGATAATCTGGAGATTTTATCATATATATTTTTGGATCTTTCGTTAATATCGTCCTTGACAAATTTACTAAACACTCCATTGGATCCACAAAAGGTAATGTCATTGTAAGAGTTAAAAATAACAGTGTTTTGGCTATCAATCACTTTCATTTTATAAATACTACCAGATTGTCTCATACAAACGAGATCAATACCATATGTGGAGGATTTAGAAGGTGCATAATCAAATGAAATAACTCTTTCATATTTAGTTTCAATATCATGAACTTTTGAAATAAACATTGTTCCCGTAGGTTTTGCAACTTTTGGCACAAAAGTGGGATTTTCACGTTTATTGACTTCTATCATTTGTTCAAAATCTTTTAATTCTGATTCTAACGGTGGTACATTATCAATCTTCCATCTTCTAACCAAGTCACCATCAAATAATGCACCAACTTCACCACTTTGTACTGATGAAAATCTATATGGTGAACCATTTGTTCTTCTTTGATAATCATTTAGCAGCTTATTAAATGATAATACAGGCCCTTCATTTGAAACATTCGTAGAATTTTGGTTTGCATTGTTAATTTGAAATGCTGCAGTTAACTTTCTTCTATCCCAAATTGCAAATGAGCCATCTTCACTGTTTGACGCAAACATAAATGAATTAAACGGATTAACGCTAATATTTAATGTACATCGTGTGGTAATTTGATAAATTGGTTGGCTACTTCTAACATCATATTCTCTCAATAATTTATAACTACCAGTAACAAAATTCTTAGATTCACCGGAACAAAACGATAATGATGAAATACTTTCGTTTGTAATACAACTGAAAATTTTATTTGTTTTATCCGAAAAATCTCCTTTTTGAAGACTATTTATATCCCATACATGAACAGAATGATCTTGTCGCCCCCTATCATAACCCATTGCAATTAAGCCCATTTCATTAAATGAAACTGAAGTACATGATCTAGATTGCAAAGGTTTCAAAACAACTGGATCTAATTTTGGATTTCTTATATCAAATAATAAACATTTGCCGTCCAATTGTCCTACCGCTGCTAAACCTGGAGTTGCAGTTGAATAATTGAAACTTTGAATATTTTCGAATCCTGTTCTTTCGTTAACTTTAACTATGTTATCTTCTTCATTAACTGCTTGATTGTCTGTTTGATAAAGAGAAACAACTTCACCATTTGGACTAACAGCTAAATATTGCTCCTCATCTCCAACAGTCCATTCTCTTGCTCGTATAATAGAACCGGACATAGCTAGCTTTTCACTGTATTTTTTGTACCAGATTTGTTATTGATAGATATTACATGTAAATCTGCGTAGTATTTTCATGTTGACCCTCAGTTCTTCAATTTTTCAAGTTGGGAGTGTCGCTTTCTTTCCTGGGGAAGAATTTAAGACTGGAAAATCTCGTGGGAAATTTTTTGATCTTTTATGGGGAAAAAAAAATCAGTTCTTAGATTTTCCCACAAACTAAAAAAAATCTTATAAAATTATGAAAGGTTTAGTAACCTGAACTACAAAGTATATTACAGCTCTATAAAAATGCTTGTAAACTTTAATGCACAATAAATTTCAATTGTTCTCTTTGTAAATGCTGTTTTTTAATATTCACATCACCTTCTTTCCAGTTGGCAAGTTCATCAAACAATGCACCCCATTCGTACTCTCCTTTTTCACTGAATACAACACCTAAATCATAAATTCTATGTTCTCCGGGACCCAATGGGGTTTCTATACTAAATTGTAATACACCGTTTATAAGTATTTTCTTGTCATATGTGTATGGTGGGTCTTTACAGACTGGAATGTGCCTGATAATACCAAAAATGTCATGTTTGTTCCTATTAGTTAATTTAACCCGAATAGTATAGAATTTGTTTGCTTGTATAGTACCAAGATCAACATTCATTTCATTTGCCTCAGTAACTTTTAATTGGACACCGATTTTTTCAACTTCTAGAACTTCAATCATTTTAGAGGAAAATTTAAAACCCCTCAAATCAATGTCACCACATTTACCAGAATGTATTGAATTATTGGTAATGGTTGGGATCTTCCATGTGGCTTTAAAACGTTTTAAAATTTCTTCTTTATACCAAAACGCACGTTTGATAAAAGTTTGTTCTGCAACTGGAGTCTTATTATCGACAATAAATTGTTTATTTCTTAAACTTGGAATCCTTCTGCTTAAAAACTCTTCGTCAAAATCCATCCTTAATAATGGTATAAACATTCTAATATTTTTTCTACTATGCAGTAAGGTTGATGTTTTAAATTTAGTTTCCGTGATTTTATCAGCTGAATCGTTTGAATCATGTATTGTAATCTCTTCTAAACTCTCAGGACTAAACTCTATACAAATTTCCATCTCTTCTGACCACATATTAACAAAATCTAAAGCTAATAAACAAAATTTTGAAAGATTATGCGTTTGTTTTTTCATATTTTTCAAATAATCCCAACATAAATCTGTATTTTCTTCACTTATTCTAGTATTTGATGTTAATGAAATAATGTCGCAACCTGCTAATTCAACGCTCGGATAAACTGTTAAATTTACAGGTATAGTTAAGCTTCTTTGAAATTCAGAATAAGTATTTTTTTGATGTGCATATTCAAGAACTAAATGCGCTTCTTTAACATCTAATTTACCCGTAATTTCAATGTCTAAATGAAATGATTCATTACCTTTGATTTTAACAAGATCTGTTTTGTTTAATATTTTGAAAGGTTTTTTAATTAATAATTGATATTCAATTTCGTACAATTCATTAGGTTTTAATAGTTTATTGTTTAATTCGTTCGTCAATTTTTCGGTGGTTGAATCTTTAAATTTTGAAATTAAATGATTTATTTCTGTATTTGACATGTTTTTCAAAATAACTGTAAACTGTTTCCTTTCACCATCTAATAACATTAACCATTTATCTGTTAACCTTATATTAACAATTTTTAATAACGGTTGTTTGTAAACAACAGAAATTTCCCAAGTTCTAAATGATTGAACTTCATTATTTTCAACGGTGTGTTTTTTAATCTTTGGTAAAAATGATACCTTTTCAGGATTTTTGACAACAAATTTTTGCCTCTTACAAATATCAACAGTTGCAACGATACCATCAACTATTAGTTTTCCATTTTTCTTTGGTATAATAATAAATGGAACTACCATTTCCATAAATGGTTTCATATAAATTGTAGGTAAGGTATTCAAATCATCAACTTTTCTTTTATTTGTTGCATATAATTCTAGTGGAAAGTTGTCAACCGTTGACAACTCATATTTTTTAACCTCAATTTCAAATGCAAATGGATTTCTAATTGATACATAAACGGTAGATTCTTCATCTTCAACAATTTTATCAGATTGCGATTCAAAATGAAAATTTAAAAAGAAGTTTGCATCCCAGTAGTTTGGAATCTCCTCAACGTGAATTTTATATTCTTTTATTTTATAATGAATAGTAACTTGTTCGTCTGATGTAAATAGTCTCCTAAATTGTGATAATATAACTGAACTATAAAAAATGTAACCTTCATAATGATTGATCTTTTCACAAAATTTTAAGATCTGCACTAAAATTTTCTTTTGCATATAATTTGGATTTTTAGTCTTTCTGTCTGAGTCATCGACTATAATACCATAATTCTCACAATATTCTTTAAGTAAATTATTCAAGCTTTTATAATCAAATCCATTGATTGAAATAATATGTTTAGAAGCAATCACCAGATCAAAAAAATTCTTAATCATTAAACACTTTTTCATATTCATTTTTGTTCTTGAATATAAAAATATTAATGTATAGAATATTTTTAGTTGCTGTGATGATGATAAGTTCTTAAAATCTGAATTTAAAACATGAAAACATAGATTATTAAAGTTATCTAAATCAAAATCATTTGAAACATAATTGTCATTGAATAAGCTATTCGAATACAAAATTTTATGAATCAAGTTCAAATCAAATGTACCATTTGTACTAATTAAGACCATCAATGATGAATAACGTAATAAACTTTCAGAAACAACAATTTGTGGTACATTATCAATGTTTAGTTGCTTTGTCTGCTCGTAGTATGCCGATGCCAGTTTCCCACAATTGAAAATCGATTTTTCAACTATTTCTAATGGAACTAGTGACAATTGTATTGGTTCAGGTGTAGTATTATTAGTTGATAGATTGTTTAAACTAGTGAAAGTACTTAATTGAAGTGAAGGTCTTGGAGATTCAGCTGGAGACAAAATTGTATTTTCAATATCTTTACTTGATTCGAGCAATGATTCAATAAACAGTGGTAATTTATAAGGTGCACCAATTGATGACAATAAAAATAAACAAACTGATAAACCATCAAGAGAAGAGGCTAACCAAAGATAATCATGTGAAGATTTTAAATAAAAGATTGATTCACAAAAATCAGATAATGAGCTTTTCAAGTTACCGGCCATCAAATAAAAGTTTGCATTGAGCTTTAGTTTCCTTCCCTTCAGACTCATTTGTTTAGCTCTTTCAGGATTTAAATCAAAAGAGGCAGAAATTTTTTTCTTTGATTTCAAACTAGTTCCATTGAAAGTTACTGGTGATCGTAATGTAGTATGCTCATATGCGGAGGCATAAGTTGAAAAGTTACTCAAAAATCTTGATGTCAGATCACAGATCTTTGTTTCCATATTTGACGTGCTTTTATCAACTGTATAAACTTCGCTTATTGAACATTGGTAATCAATTGGGCAATCAAAAATCATAGTAAAATGACTCATTGGTGAAGGATACTTTTTCTTTAATTCAGATTTAAACTTTCGTATTTTATCATCAGTTAAATCAATATTCCATTTAGCAGTTCCAATAATAATTGCAGTTTTCCTAAATGGTTCAAAATCATGTAAAAATAAAGATTCGGCATCATCATCCTTGGTAATAAAATTTAAATATATATGACCTTGTGGATATGCTTGTGGATTGAATTTGCCAGGATTATGAACTAAATCAACTGCTCTAACATCTTTAACTCTTTTCAATGTTTCTATTATTTTTTCAAAATCATTCTGATCAAGTTCATTAACTGGAACTAACAAAGATCGCACATTTGCCGGGTTGACAAATGTAAGTGAATCCATTGTCTAATGCTTGGCTTGCTCTGTGCGTTGAAAAAAAAAACAGAGCAACAAAAAGGCCCAAGAAGATTGTCGATATCAAGAAAAGTACCAATTATAGTATCAAATTGAAATTTCAAAATAACAGGTTAGAAATTGAAGGTTTCAAATATTTCAATGGTGTGGAATGAACGCGAGTGCAATAACATTAAGGCTAACACTTTTAACGACTCGGCCAAGTTAAAAATAAGGCCACGGTAACGTTAATAGCGCCTATCCTGACAGTCGTGTTTTGCACAAAGATTCCGTACGAGTAAATAATTGCAAAATACGCAATGTGTTATTTGTCTAGTACTAGTTGTTGTACTATAACTAAACACTACTTTGAAAGATTAAAAAAATAATGTTTTAATTGAACAAGTCCTTTTTATATAAATTTTAGTTTTTCAAGAACACTTTTATTTTTCAAGTAAATCTCTAAAAGATTTAAAAAAATTTTATTTTTTAGTTTTCAAAACCGTTATATAACCTTTTAAAAAAAGGTATTATATATATTTATTCTAAAATATTGTTTTTAACAAGATCTAATTTGAAATTTCTTCTTAAACACCATCAAAATTTCCGTTTACTATTTTCTTCTAACTAAAACGCTTTACAACTTCACGTTTGGATTTCCAAAACCCCATATTTTTGGTTTTTACTTTGTTCATTTGTTTCCAAAGATAGTGCAAAATTGCTAAGTAAATATTTACGTGCAAATACCGAAATAACAGAATGCGTGAGCGAAGTTTCCACCAAACAAACAAAACTACAAACAACTAAGCAAAGCAATAGCTTTCTGAATATTTGCCAACAACAGATGCCAATTTTGAAGCAGTTCATTAATCAAACTCACATGGTATTTAGGTCTGAAAACCTAAATGATTTTTAATAGTGAATTCAAATTAATATTACTTTTATTAAAGTTGATTACATAAATAATGATGTATGAACATTTAATATAAGCTGACTAGTTCCAATAATTAAAACTTTATAACTTCTATAGTAATAAGTATTACAGTAGTAGGTACTCTAAGTATTACAGTAGTAGTTACTCTGTAACGAGATACTTAGTTTTTATTTTCCAATTTTCAGATTTCATTTTTCACTTCCGCAATTTATTGACAAAATTAAAAATCGAAAATTGAAATGCGAAGCTGGCCGATTACATTAGACTCCAACTGTTCTGTTAGAATTTTGCCATTACAGGTTATACTTTTGGAAAGATAATATAGTCACCGCTTTAGTTTTAATCTTTTTAAATTCAATTTCACCTGGTACCCACGTTTTTACATTATCAGATTAGCAAGTTTCGATTGAACTACATTGAATTGAAATTGAATTAGAATTTCATAAAATATTATTTGGACAATCTAACAACGGTAATTCCTTACAACCTTTCAACCATGGCTAGAAATTTTATGTCTACCAAAAATATTAAATTTGATGTTAATAACCTCAATAATTCCAGCAATTCAAAGAATGAAAATATAGATAAAGCTTATGTTCCACATCGTGATATAACGGTTGAAGTTGAACTTGATAATTCAAATGATGATTATCCAACTTCAAGAGTAATTAAACAAGGGCCCGATGGTGAAGTCATTGTTCAAAGAATAGTTAATAATAATAAAGTCCGTATTTACTATGATGATGAAGGTAATAAACATGTTGTACGAGAAGGAAGAAATGGACTGGAGGAAATATTTGATTACAATGAAGAAGAAGATAAAGATGAAGAAGTAGAAGACCAATACGAAGAAAGTGAATATGAATGTGTTCATTCTGATTGTGAATTTTGTGATCATGATTTCATGGATGAAATTATACAGGCAGGATATGAAGCATCAAGAGGAAATAATAATAAAATATCCAAACCACAACAGCATCATCATCACCATCATCATTCTCATTATCATGAACAATACGAAGAAGATGCTAATCATGATGATGACGAAGGAAAAGGAGAAGAGGAAGAAGAAGAGGAAGAAGAGGAAGAAGAAGAAGAAGAAGAAGAAGAAGAAGAAGAAGAAGAAGACGAAGAACATACATGTGCTTGCCATGGTCATGGCCATACTAATAAAAAAAAATATCATAACTCCAAGCCTAATTCCAATGCAAGTTCTAAAAGGATGGATATTGGTATAGTCTTGCCACATGAAATATTAGAAATAGTTAGAACACCAGTCATGGGTAACTTTTTTTGGGATTTTGAATTTCCTGATGATATACCTGACATGATTCAGTATTGGATAGAATTACCGTATAACAACAAAAGAGAAATTGCACATGTTGATTTTTTAGATTCACTTCGATTAGCCCATGATGATATGAAACTGAATCAATCTTGCCAATTATGTAAGAGCAAAAAACCTTTTATTTCTCATGAACTTATGGAACTTTATAAAAGTTTTGCAAATGTAAGATATATGGCACTTATAAATGTTGATGAAATTGAGTTAAATATAAGTTTTATTAATTCTATACTAGGTATTATAGAAGAAGTTAAAATAACTCAAACAGAAGGAGATGAGGAAGATGAAGTGGAAGAAGAAGAGAGTGAGGGTGATGATGAGGACATAGAATCAATAGAAGAAGAAAGTCATGATAATAATTCAATTTTAGAAAATGCAAGAGATTATTCAGTGAATGGTTTGTTATCGGTTGCTGATGATTTAGTTAAAAATAATGGTGAAAAATTCATAGATTTAATTTTACAACTGGATAAATCAGTGGTAGATAATGACAAGCAAGAAAATAATGTTTCACTTAATGATCAAACAGCAGTTATGACAGATGATCATAAGGAAGACGAAGAAGGAGAAAATAAAAATGATTATGAAAAGGAAGAACACGCAGAAGGAGAAGAAGAAGAAGAATGGGAAGAAGAAGAGGAAGAAGAAGAGGAAGAAGAAGAAGAAGAAGAAGAAGAAGAAGAAGAAGAAGAAGAAGAAGACGATGAATATGATAGTGATAACCAATCTGATGTATCTGATAATATAAATCATGATTTTGCTGCCAAGAGAAGGCATATTGAAGTTTATAAAATGCTTCAAATTGTTTTATCAAAAATTCTACGTAAACGACTTCATGATTCATTCCAAGCCAAACGTGCTGAAGATATTTCTAAAAGCTTACTATTAGAAGAAGAAAGAGAAGCTAAACTGAAAAAAGAAAAGGAGGAAAAAGAAAAAGTAAAGAAAGAAAAAGCCAAAGAGAAAAAGAGGTTGCAAAAATTAGCAAAAGAAGAAGAAAGATTAAAGATTGAGAAGGAGAAGGAAGAAACTGAAAAAGTCTTGCGAGAGGAGCAATTGCGTAAAACAGAAGAAGGTCGTAAACGTAAAGAGGCTGAAAAGAAGAAGCGTGAAGAAGAATTAAAGCGTAAACAAGAAGAAAAAAAGAAGAGGAAAGAAGCTGAAATTGAACGTCAACGTAAAGAAAAAGAAGAAAAAGAGAGGAAGCGATTAGAAGCAAAGAAACAAAGAGAAGAAGAAATGAATTTAAAACGTGAAGAAAAATTAAAGAAAGAAAAAGAACGTAAAGCTAAACTTTTGAAAGAGCAACAAGAAAAGGAGAAATTACTTGAAATTAATCGAAAGCAGCAAGAGGTTGAAAATAAAAAGATTGAATTAGAACAGGAACAAAACTTAAAAAGACAAGAGGAACGGCTACATCAACTTCAAATTTCCAATAATATTACATCAAATTCTGAAATTTTTACTAAACCAATTATAAACTCATTTACACCCATAATGAAGGATGCATCTCTCATGTCCAATGGCTTAAATGAATTTCCACCAATTTTTAACACAACTCCAAATTTTCAAGTAGGGTCAGTAGGAAATACCATTAATAATTCAGTTGATATGACCAATACCAACAACAGTAAAAATAATAATTTACATGGTAATAATCAACTTTTAAATGGAAACGGTTTATTAAATCTGCAAAATGATATGTTGAGTTCCGATTTTAGTACTCCAACTAAAGATAGTGGAGTTTTCAATTCAGTATTATTCGATAACAGGAGCCTGAGCAACAATGGATTTGAACCCCCAGTGTCACAACCTATTTGGGGGCAAAGCAATACCGAGAATAATATTCGAAAAGATAGTACTGAATTAAACGAAAGTTCCATTGAAGGTCAAAATTCAATTTGGACATCAAATGATTTATCAAATATTAGAAATCCAAGCGTTTCATGGACTCATAACAATAATACCAATCCAGCCGTGCTACATGAAAGTAAGAAAGAAATAGATAACACATATTCAGCAGCTTTGTCGTCATATAAAACACTAACTATTTCACAAATTGAAATGATTCAAGTCGAAGTTTTCAATTCTTCTAATAAGTTACCACAAGTTGAAATAAACACATACTCAGTTCCATTATTATATCATTATATTAGAGGTGTTTTTATTAATATAATTCCTAACTTAACATTTGAACAATTTGAATTTGCATTAAGCAAAAAGTTAGAATCTAGATTGCAATATCATTTTGAAGTAATAAAAGATAATAATACAGATGCCAAAATTGCAAAAATTGTTATAAATGAATTAAATTTAAGTGGTAATGGATTAAATAATAGCGTGGATTTAAGTTTTATCAATGCAAGTGGTAACTCAATCACAGGTAGTACGCCTGACAACGCAAACGCTAACACACCTATAAGTACAAGTCCACATTCTACTCTTCTAAGGAATATGAATACGAATATGGATATGAATATGAATAATATTCCAACTAAAAATTTCCCAATGAATATGAACATGAACATGAATGGATATAATAATCCTATGAACAATCTTGGTTTGAATAATATTTCAATGAATAATAACATGCTGAATGGTATGAACATGGGATCATTACATGGCATGAATCCATTATCAGATTCAAATATGATGAATGGAATGAATAGTTTTGGTAATATGAATGGTTTAGGTGGATTCAACGCAAATAACATGAATATGAATAATATGAGTATGAACAACATGAACATGAACAACATGAACATGAACAACTCAAATACTCCACTTAACATGGCAGGTCTTGACCTAAATCTACACAACTATAGACCTGCTACATCAAAAGTTGCCGATCCAACAGATAAATTGGATGCTGGTCTCACAAATACTCCACCAGTCTCATCAGGTCTCTCTCCATGGACTTTTAATCCTGCCGTTTAGCTGCAAAATTTTGTAAAATCTATAGTGTGCAATAAATTCCAAACCCTTCCATGAAGCGAATAGAAAGCCTGAATAGCGCGAGTTGTTGAAGAACCAGGAAAGATCAACAAGTTGCATTTCGTGTCGTTCAAGGTGTTGTTTGTGTCTGTCCTGTGTGTTTCTTTCTACCTTTTCGTTCTACATTTCTTTACAGTAAAGACAGAAGTATATTGAATAAACCCGCTACAAACGAGATCCGTTTTGTTCTGAGTGTTTTCATTACATCTTTAGTTTAATATACTTGCCATTTCACTGCGCATTTTTGTTAAAATCCATTAACACCTACTTTATACCCATTTTGGTCACATTCTACCTGTACTAGTGAGTTATTGCAAGAATTTATACTATATTTTAATATTAATTAATTTGGCGTCTTTTTGATCTATCGCTAGAAATATTCCAATTTATCACATTTTATACATACTTTACAAGCTTAATAATTAATAATTAATAATCAAAAATCAATAATCAATAATCGATAATCAATTAATAATTGCTACTGTCAATGTCTGCAAATTCAACCGAAAACGTTATCAAGAGGAAGATCGTTATTGTTGGTGACGGTGCATGTGGAAAAACATCACTTCTATATGTATTTACCTTGGGTGAGTTTCCAACTGAATATCATCCAACGGTTTTTGAAAATTATGCAACTGATTGCCGTGTGGACGGTAAACCTGTTCGACTAACTCTTTGGGATACTGCAGGCCAAGAAGAATATGAGAGGTTACGACCACTTTCTTATTCTAAGGCTCATATAATTTTAATTGGTTTTGCATTGAATGCTCCTGACTCTTTAGAAAATGCAGCCGTGAAATGGGCTCAAGAAGTCAAACAATACTGTCCAAATGCTCCAGTAATACTGATTGGCTTAAAGAAGGATTTAAGACCAACTGATGATGGATCTGATCCTGATTATTCTCAAAACTATGTTAAAACTCAAGATGCTGAGCGTGTAGCTAACTATATCGGTGCAAAAAAATATATTGAATGTTCTTCTTTAACAGGGGAAGCAGTCGATGATGTTTTTGAAGTTGCAACAAGAGCAAGTTTAGTTGCAAGGCCAGTTGAAAAAAAAACATCAGGTTGTTGCTCAATTTGTTAACCACAAGCAGTTTCCATTATTTATTTACTCATTTATTTATTTTTATTCATTTCATACTAAAAACATCATAAAAAAACTAAAAAAAAACTGAACTTTGCAATTCAATTAATTAGAAATTAACCATTTATTTTATTACATATTTATTAATACAAATCACTACAACTTAAACAAAATTAAAAAGAAAAATACACAATATGATTTTACAAAAAAATAAAAAACAGGGAAGTAATTTTTAAATATTTCCTTCTTTCAATTAAAAGTAACCTAACAGACTAATATTACTTATCACAGCCGTTTATTACGCGTCAAAATTATTATACGCTTCAATCATATCCTGGTATTTTCACTCATTTCTATACATAATTAGTTCTCTTAATATGTTTACCTATACCTAGCACTTTCCTTGCTCTCAATTGTATTATAGTCTTTTTTCTTTACTATTCCATTTTTAATTTACTAACTTTTTATACTATTATATAAATCTCTATGTATTCTTTCCTTTTAATCCAAAACAGTACTATTGATTTTGTTGAATTTGGATTATGAAATTTAGAATCCAAATCGAGAAAAAATTTACAATTTTTCAATTTTTGTATAACTTGAATCTACTTTATCTTTTTGTAAGGTAGCTAAGAAAATAAACATTTATATCAATGCTCAATTACTTACTATCAAAACGACAGTTCTCAACATCTTTAAATCGGAAACTACAATTTTTATCACCAACAGTTTATGCATTATCAACAGCACCTGCTAGATCAGCAATCGGTGTAATTAGAATTACAGGTCCAGCATCAAAAACCATATATACCAAATTAACGGAATCCAAACAATTGCCCAAACATAGGGTTGCAACTGTAAGAAAAATATATGATATAATACCAGAACAAAAAAACAGGAAGATATTATTAGATGAGTGTTTAATCCTATATTTTCAATCACCTAACTCATATACAGGAGAAGATTTATTAGAGTTGCATTTGCATGGTGGGATAGCAGTGATCAACAAAGTAATGGAAACCATTTCTAAATTTCATAACTCTAATATACCAATTAGATTAGCTGAACCAGGAGAATTCTCTAAACGTGCGTTTCAAAATCAAAGATTTGATTTAACTGAAGTTGAAGGAATAAATACGTTGATTCATGCAGATACAGAAATGCAAAGAATAAGTGCATTAACTTCGATGAAGGGAGAAACTAATATAATGTTTAAGGAATGGAGAGAAATACTTGTTAAAAATATTGCACTATTAACAACTGTAATTGATTTTGGTGAAGATCATGATATCGAAGAAATCGATGAATTATTTGATAACGTTTCAAAAAGTATAATAGAATTAGAAAATGAAATTAATTTATATTTATTAAAAGTTAAGAGATCTCAAATTTTGTTGGACGGTATAAAGTTAACTTTGATTGGACCACCAAATGCAGGTAAAAGTAGTTTGCTTAATTTATTAGCTGATGATGATAAAGCTATTGTCAGTAGTATTGCAGGTACAACAAGAGATGCAATGCAAGTTCCATTAGATGTTAATGGATTTAAAGTTATTGTTAGTGATACAGCCGGTATACGAGAAAGTTCGGATGTAATTGAAAGTGAAGGTATTAAAAGGGCGAAGAAACAATCACTTCTGTCTGACATAAACGTTTTAATTTTACCATCAAATGATTTAAATATTGATTCAAACTTTTTGAGTCATGCATCAGAATTAGTTCATGATAGGAAAAAGGAAATCTTGATTATTATAAACAAGTCCGACCTAATTGATGACAATAAGAAAAATGAATTAATTACTAAACTTTCATCTAAATTTAAAATTAGTAAAGATAAATTTATATTTATAAGTTGCACAAAACAAGATGGTATTGATGACTTAATTAGTCGATTGACGGAAAAGTTTCAAAAAACTACATTATCTGATAAAGAAGATCCGATTGCAATTTCTAAAAGAGCAAAAGAGATTCTAATCAATGATGTTCTTTTCGGATTTTCAGAATTTCATAACTTTAAAAAAATGGGTGATATAGTTATGGCATCCGAAGGTTTAAAAACTAGTATTCTTGGTATTGGAAAAATTACCGGTGAAGCAGTTGGGATTGAAGAAATTCTAGGTGTTGTTTTTTCAAAATTTTGTATCGGTAAATAAGAAGAAAAAACGGCAAAATAGTTAATTTAATATAGCTTATAGAAATTTCTTAATAATAGGGTTAAACTTATTTTTTTAAGCAATATTAAAATAGTTTGTTAGTAATGGATTAGAAACACACCTATCTGGTTTTCTTATTATGTTCGCAGGTAAAGTTGAGTGACCATGTTTAACGAATGGTCCTGATAATTTTATAATATTTTCACTATCTACAGCTTCTGTATAGGGTTGTTTAATACACTCATTGTTGCCATCATTATCAATGTCAAAAGAAGATAATTCCATTTGGTAACAATGATTTATTTTTTCAATAAAATTAAACTTTCTTGGTGAAGTGGCAATTGAAACTTTATTCCTAAAAGGATTTGAAAAGTAAAGAAAATAAAAAAATATTCCAAAACAGAATCCTATCAAACCACCCATTAAAATATCAATAGCCCGATGTCTAGCATCAGAGATTCTTGAAAAAGAAATTTTTACAGAGATTGTTAAGGGATATAAAACTGCAATTAAAAGTTTCCAACTGAAGTAGTGTTTCGCAGTAACTTTAACTTTTCCAATTAAAAATAACGCTAAGAAAGTTTGTGATGCAGCTATAGTTGAGGAATGTCCACTTGGAAAACTTCTAAATCCTTCGTTAATTAAGGTTTCATCCTGACTTAAGCAAATTTTGTCATTGAAAAGTTTATTTAATTCAATTAATTCTAAATAGTCTGGCTCACACCTACTAAGGAAGTCAGGCCTCGAAACACCCGCAATATTTTTAATGATAACGATAAGAAACAATTGTGAAGCAACACACCCGAAACTACCTAAAATGGCCATATGAATATCCCACAACATTCTTTTTTTATTGTTGTCTTTCAAATAAAAATAGCTGCAAACAACAATAATAATAATGGGTAAAACTAAAGTTAAAATTAGCAAGTACCATATTGGAGCGTATGTTTCATTTTCTGGTTTGTAAGTATGCAGAATTGAAATGTCAGTTACACTGAAATTAGTTTTCCTTGGAGTTGCTATGCGTCCCCAAATAGAGGCAAACGCAAACAAAAACAAATAGACTATCCAATCTACTGCATATGAAGCTGCAGAAATTATTGAAATTTTGTAACTGCCTACATAATACTTTTTGTCTTCCCACATGGTAGCTCTTCTTTAAAAGAAGAAGAAAAGAACCTGTTCAAACTTGTACTTCCTTATTGGGCAAAATCCCAGAAAAACATGTTAGAGCCACCACACAATAATTGTCGCGGCTGTCATTTTTGCATCGTGCGCACATCTTGTGAGGGGAGAATGCGAACATGTTTTTATACACTTTGATGAAGGGTATACTTTCAGAACGGTTCGGAGAGTTTATAAAGAGCCTTTGAAACAGACAAAAATATACAATCTACAATGTTATTAGCTTGGACTGCTTTTGGTATGTTTTAAATATTGATAGGTTAGTGGGGAGTTCTCATTATTTTGCACTACATAAACAAAATACTAACATAATTCATTACTATTTTTCATATCTTTAATTATTTTCATACAGGTGTCGGTGTTAGAGCCTTACAAATGGGTATTAGACAAGCTCCATTACTTCATGCTCCAATGGGTTTTGTATATTCAGCAGCTTTCACCACTGGTGTTGGTTACTTTTTTGAATCTTGGGTTGCAAAAAACGATGAATTATTAGAATTAAGATTAGCTAAACTTAAAAAACTTAGAGAAGCATCTGCTTAAATCCACACCCTATAAACACAATCTACTAAAATAACAACAATATCAACAACGATAAAATCACAAATTCACAAATTTACATATTCTTCTAATATAAATTTCCAATATTCACTTTATCTTTATACACATTGTATCATGGTTAATACACTTGTTTATTCTCATCCAACAAAATAGATTAATCATTATACCGTCAAAGTGTTATTTTTTTCTTATATTATACTTCTATACTGGCACATCTATATTTATTATTAAACTTATTATTATTCACATTTTAAAATAAAACGTTCAGAAACCCGTTAAAAATTCTTAAAAAATGTCTTAACATTTATAAAAATATACAATAACTAATTTACATATTGATATATCCTGCCTTCTGTAATTCATTAATGTCAATATCTAAATCCTTTTGCAAATCTTGAAGTTCTTGCTGAAGGCTATCATCAAATGCATTGAGACCATCAATACTCGCCAATGTTCCTGGTGTTATCGATCCCGTACTTGCACCATATCCCCTAGTATTCCCATAATCAACATAATCATCTCCATCTTCATCATCATCTTCATCTTCAATATCACCATCATTATTATTACCATTATTACTATTATTATCATCATCATCATCATTTCCACGCTCACTTATATCACTATGGTCATCATCACTATCACCAATTTGATAGTTATCATCATCATCATCATCATCATCGTCAGCCTCTCCACCACCTGCATTGTTGATTAACTGTTCACCGCCAGGAACCAATTTTGCAGCATCTGCAAGATCACTAGGTGGTTCATTATTATTTTTATATTGTTTTTGTGCCTTCTGTTCATCTGCCATTGATTTATCACGAACATCTTTATTTTTAGCAAAATTATCAATATTTTCGAATTCTTTTTGATCAATCATACTGAATTCAAACTTTTCGATAGCTCCATTAATTCTAACTTCAAATAAAACATTAAATGTTAATCTGGTAATAGAATTATAAGTAATACTTTCAACATCCATTGAGTCAAAAAATAAAATCGGTTTTTTGAAGCCAAAAATAATGTAGTTTGGTAAAAAATATAGGTACCCTTCTTTATTACCTTTATAACTTTGAACAAAAAATGTTTCCTCTGGTGATGTATAATCCAGGATTTTGAAGTCAACTAATAGTAATTGTGATGTTAAGTATTGAACAAATGTTTTATTTCCTAAAATAGAACTGAATTGTTCTTGTAATGTATCATTATTAAATTGCACTAAAACTGGATCATTCTTGAACAAGTTACCATCATTTTCTTTATAATCAATCAACAAATATTTGAGCGCTTTCTTTTCAGGAACATTGAGAATAGCTGCAAATTTGATATTATCTGATGTTAATGTTCTGATTATTAATTCAGGTTTGGAATTCGTTTCCTTTGTTAATGCCAAAAACGCTTTCTTTTCACCTTTAAACGCACCAAAAACCAGATTCAGTTTTTTTCTAAATGGTGATTGAATAGATAATTCGGGTAGTTGCAACATAATATTTGAACCTTCAAGAGTACTAACTGTTTGTTCGTTTGTGTCTGATGGTACTTTATCTACCTTCTTTCTCTTTTTGTCACCGTGTTCCTTGCCGAGATGTTGAATTACTGACTTGAAAACTTGTTCACTTTCTGGGCATTTTTTAATAATATTTTGAATTTGTGTTTGTAAACTTTGTGGTAATCCTGATGATTTCCATGTATTCATCTTTATTTCAATTGTATCTTAGGGATGAAGAAAAAACCAATCCAATAATATAATACCGAATCAAATTTGGCAACTTTTATTAAACGCGTTTTGTTCATGTGGCTGATACAATACAATAGAAAGAAAGATTTTTCTATGCTACATTGGATATCTTTTTTTTTTGGTACAATGTATAGATAAAGCAAGTAGCCATGCCTGTTTTACCGGTATATACTGATGAAGATTCAAACGATTATCAACCAGTCTCACCAAGACAAGCACTTAGAGTTGCAATTAACTTGAAAAAATTAATTGACACAATTATTCCATTACCCTTAGAATCATCTAAAATCAAAGCTTTTGACTTAAATATTCCAAAAGAAGCAACTTTAACTGCAGTTTATGAAGCTGCTGGTGGTAAAGGTTGTGAAGCAACATCTTCAGGTCGAAGATACCAAGCATGTTTAGTTTTTTGTTTGCTAAAAGTTTCCGGTTGGTATGATACCCTAGCTGCTGCAGAGTTAACAAACAATGACTTATATTTATCACGTTCTTTGGTGGCTCAAATGCTAGCATCGACTTTAATTGAAAGAGAAACCGATGATAAGTACCTATTTATTTCAATGCTATGTCATAGATATTCAATTAATCTTAATGATGAAGACTCCGAACCTGAAAATGCATTAGAACTGGCAGTTGATACACACTCATTAATTATTTCGACATCAGGATACCAAAGATGTATTAAATGGTTGTGGGTTGGGTGGATTATTCAATCTAAACATGATCCATCTGAGTATGTTCTTTTCAATAGAAAATCAGACACAAGGTTTTGGTCACATTTCAATCCTGATAGAATTCAAACACCATTATACCAGAACGCATTAGAAATCTTTTTTGCAATTTTATTTTTAATGTTATATACCATTGTTGCAAATATTGATGCAGTTCCGGATACCTTTAATAATTTTGAAACAGTATTATTTTTGTTTGCCATTGGTTTTTCACTAGATGAGTTTCAAAGATTTTATCACTTAGGTTCAAGTTATATTCAGTTTGGAAGTGCATTCAATGACATGCTTTATTTAATTTTATTTATTTCCTTTGGTTTTAGGTTTGCTTCCGTTTCTTCTAACATTCCAAGTAAGTCAGATATGTATAATGTCACATCACAGAGATTTATTGCCATTGCTGCACCATTTGTGTGGATTAGAATGTTTTTATTTTGTGATTTATACCAATTTTTTGGGGTTATTATTGTCATTATTAAAAAGATGATGAAGGAGTCTATTATATTTTTCTTCATGCTATCAGTTATTATTGTTGGATTTTTACAAGCATTTATTGTGTTAGATCAAGCAGATGGAAAAAGAGATTTAACATCTGTCATCATTACAAATATGTTGAAAACTGTTTTGAGTGGACCAGATTTCAGTACAATTGAAAGATTTGCATATCCATATGGTAGTATACTGTACTATATTTACAATTTCTTAGTTTCAGTTATTTTATTGAATATTCTAATTGCATTGTTTTCACAAGCTTATGCAGATGTTATTGAAAATGCAACTAACGAATATTTACATCAATATGCAACAAGAGTTTTGAAATATATTAGAGCACCAGATTCAAAAATTTTTATTCCACCTTTTAATTTGATTGAAATATTTTTACTTGACTTGCCATTTTCTTGGTGGTTAAATGAAAAACTGTTCAATAATATTTGTAATAACATACTGCTTTTTTTAAATATACCAGTTTTGGTAATTATTGCAAATTATGAATCTAAACTTGCAAGAAGAATCAATTACAATAGAAGATTTAATTTATTAGATGATGCCAACGAAGAGAATAGGGAATGGTTATTAACTGATGGATATGATAATGACGTTAATGATGAAGCTAATAGAAGCAGAATTTCCCAATCAATTGATAGGCAAATGAAAGCTGAAAATCTTGAGCCTGAATTTGCAGTTAACTTCCCTACATGGAATAAGAAACTGATCACTTTGGTGCCACCAATTAAAGAAGCGAGTAATCAAGGTGTCAGTCTTGAAAGCTATGAAATAATCGAACGTATCAATAATTTATCTTCTAATGTGGGGGTATTAATTAAACAAAATGAAGAACTAAAAAGTGAATTAAAGGAACGTAAAGCCTAAGATCTTTGATCAAAAATTATATAAAAGTCTACATTAGACAAATTAATAAATACACTTTATGGTTATAGTTTTAACTCACGATTGATATGTATTTATATAAAGATTTAGGTAACTCAACTTAACTAATAACTTGAAAAATTTTACTTTTACTAATACACCTATTTTAATACTATTGAATTTGTTAATTCATTAATGGTGGTGTGTATTAGCATGGGTTAAAGTACTTGAAGAATATCTGAACGGTTACCACAGTTAAAAAAGCACAAAGACATAAGTTACCTTAAATTTGCTGATTACTTTTACCTCTGGTTAAAGTTGTTATATCATTGATCCTTACTTTCTGCTATACTCAAAAATGTAAATAACCGGTTGCAAATATGATTACACCAAAAAAAACATGTCATTGTACCATTCAGTTATAAAATCTGGTAGGACCTGTATCCATTTCTAATCTTACAAATACCACACTTGAAATCAAGAGAGACAGAAAATATTACTAATACGAAGACCAGTTATAAAATCGTAAGGATCAAGATAATAATAATACGCATACGCAGTAATTGAATAATTTGTAATCGCTCTTAGTCAGCTTGACTTTCACAGCGAAATTTCAACGGCCGGGGTTTTCTATAAAATCTGCAGATCCGGAGTTTTAAACCTGTTTTGTGTCCGTTGTTTTCCACCAACACTCTATAAACAAACCCAAAGTATTTTACATGGACATTAAAGTAGCACTTATTATTCTGATTGGTGTTCTTATGTCATATTTTTACAAACTATACAACACAGTCGCAAAACCCACACTTAACAAGTCTGTCGAACAGTTCAAACACTTTACAATGCCAGAAGCTGAACACTTTATCTTTAAGAAATCTGAAAAGCCATTACCAATTTTTTTCCTCTCACATGGTGGTCCAACATTTGCTGATAAATATGATAAATTAGGTGGTAATGCAGGTGCATGGACTACAACTCAAAAAATTGGTAGATACATCAAAAACACAGTTAAACCTGACTTCATAATTGTTGTTTCTGCCCATTGGCAAACAAATCAACCTGATGAAATTGAAATTTCTGTTGCTGGAGAAGGTGAAGCTTGGTATACGCAAAATAATGTTGTTTCAAAGAAAATCAGACCTGATGAAAATGCTTTAATCTATGATTTTTATGGATTTCCAAGCAGATTTTATGAGAATCAATTTCACACAGTTACAAACAATTTCATTGCTAATGATATTGTTAAAACTTTAAAAGAATCGGATTGGTTTCAAGCAAAGACTCAACAAAGAGGTATTGATCATGGTGCTTTTGTTCCAATGAAAGTTGCGTTTGGTAATACAGAAGTACAAGATTCTGGTAAACTAGATATTGAAATTCCAGTTATTCAAGTTTCATTAGCTGGTACTTCAGATATTGAAATTCATTACAAATTAGGAGAAGTATTAAGTAAATATAGGGATTTGAATGGTGCAATAATTTTTTCAGGAATGTCTGTTCATAATTTAAGAGATTTAGGTGTTGCAATGGCTAATGATAACAAACCATTAGAATATGTTAAACCATTCAATACAATTTTGACCAATATTTTAACAAATCGTAACAAGAGTGAAATTTTACAACAATTGAAACAACTTCCAAATAATCCTGAATGGGCTGCTTATTATAAACGTTCTCACCCGACCAATGAACATTTATTACCTGCAATTGTTGCTGCGGGTGCTTCAAGAGGCGACGAATGTAAACTTTTATATGAAAGTGCTTCTGGTTCTTTAGGTTGGAACTTATACAGATGGGGATCCACATCTGATAAAAATTTATGAGTTTCTCCAATTTCACATTATTCTTTTTGTAAAGCTTCATAAAACAGTTTTGTATATTTTTAATCAAGTAAATAATTTTTAAAAAAAACTTAAAATTTACTAATTTGAATCTGGAACCTGAAGATTTTATTCTTCTTGAGAACTATTTAGTTTATCAAACTGTTGGATGGCAATAAAAGTTTGATTTGTAGGACTCTAAGTGCTGTAATGAACCGACCAAATAAACTTGATTTACCTCTTATCGGTAAAATGTCCGAATGTGGAGAATATCACGTTTTTTCTTTAAATAATTTTTCAGTTTTCGGATGTCGAAATAATATAATCTTTTGCTAAAAATTTCCTGATACATTGTATATAAGGAATATAAAGACGATTAAAGATGAATCTAGACACGGAAGAACATGAAGTTTTGACTAAGGTATTTTCCTCCCATGTAGGTTATGCACAATGGGCACACAAGACAATTGTAGAACCAAAAAGAGCTAAATACAACACATTACCAAGTGATGAAATGAAATTATTACACTGGTATCCAGAGTATTTAAAGCAATTGGAACATTCAATAGAGATAAATGCATCATTTTTCAAGGATGTTGCTTTTTCTATGGCTGAAAGTTGGGGTGCAGCAGACTCTAAAACTTGGTTCCCTTCGTCAACTTCTGATTTTGATAAAATACGAGCTGTTATGTCACAATATTTACGGGAATGGTCATCCGATGGTGAGATTGAACGTGATAATTCATTTGGCAGAATCCTAGCTGCTGCAGAAAAGCTGTTTCCAAACATAGTAGATCGTCAAAATATTAATGTTTTGGTTCCAGGAGCTGGGTTGGGACGATTGGTTGTTGAGTTTGTCAGGAGAGGTTTTAGAAGTCAAGGTAACGAATTATCTTATCATATGTTATTGAATTCAAACTTTCTCTTGAATAACAGTTTTTGTGCTAATAATTATGTTTTATGTCCATTCATTCATAAGAGTTCCAATGTTATAAAAAGAAATTATCAGAATAGACAAATTTATTTTCCGGATTTCAATCCTGGGGATATATCATTAATTAATGTTCAGTATCCAACAATTCCAATACAGGATTTAATGTCAATGGTTGCTGGTGGATTTGTTGATTTATATGGACCACCCAATCTACCGAAAATGTCAGAGCTGTATACAAATGATCAAATGGCTATTAATTTTAGACATGAAAATGAAAATAAATTTCATATTGTTTCAACATGTTATTTCATAGACACTGCAACAAATATAATTGATTATTTAAAAACAATTAAACATTGCTTGCAAGAAGATGGATATTGGATTAATTTTGGTCCTTTATTATGGCATTTTGAGAATAATGATTTAAGTTTCAACGTAAAAACTAAAAATGAAAATGATGAATATGAAAATACATCTACTCCATTGAAAGGCTTGGAATTATCGAAGGATGATTTACTGGATTTAATTAATGATATAGGATTTGAATTTGTTGAGCATGAATCAGATATTCATTCAAATTATGGTAATGATTTAAAATCGATGGGTAAATGGGATTATAAATGCGAATACTGGATTTGTAAAAAAAAGAAAGAAGAATAAGTAAAATTAGTAATTACTAAACCAAGAAATAATGCTGATTATAAAGCTTTGTTGAAAAGAAAATTATAAGATTTAATTTAAAGTTGAGAATTATAAAAGTTTATTTAAAGTTGAAAATCATTTAATCTTTCTTTCATTGGGATTACATTATTAATGTAACCAATGTTTTGTTGCCATTTTTTCAATTTATTAATATCAATTTCAACTTTTGGAACTGCATTTTCGTATTTAACTGCTGTAGCTGAATTTGAAAATATATAAGAAGTTGAAAGTTTTGCCATGACAGCGGCAATTAATGTAATTGATTTGCCCTTTTCTCTGAAATATTTATATAAGTTTTTACATAAAACAATCTGCGAGTCTCCCGATTTTGCTAATATTTCTTCCAAGTGATCTGGTTTGATAGGTAATCCACATGACGATAAAAATAGAATCAACTGAATACCTTTATTATTTTTTTCAACTTCCACTTTAGAGCACCTTGAGTCGATTTGAACTGAAATTTTACTTCGTTCACTTGATGTAGGTAAAATTTTCAACTTAATAAATTCATTCAATTGTTCAATATCAAAATTTTTGATTAAACTGAAATCGATTGAATCTTCACCTTGCAAATTATTGGAAAATAAAAAAGTTTTATTATCAATTTGTTCCCAATAATTGTTATGTTGCTTTATAACTTTTTTACTTGCAAATGAATTACCCATTGCACCAAATAATATACTGGAATTCCCATTTGCTGTTTCAGAGTTACCAGTTGCAGTCTCAGTAGCAATAAATTTGTCAATCAACTCATTAAGCCGTGATTGTTTCATCTTCATAATATTTTGTTCATACCATTCAATAAGTAAATCTTCCAATTTGGATTCCAATTCATTAGATGTATAACCACCACTAACAATTGAAATATGAATACCTTGAGTTTTTCTCAATGTTCTTAATCCGACTAAAACTATATAACCTAATTGGTATTCGGTTCTAATTTTGGTTGTTAAACTACTTCCCATTAAAAAGCTAATAAGTTTAGTAATTGATTTATTTAAAATGTCATCTCTTTTACAAGTTTGAATAAAATATTCAATACCATTAGTTGCATCTTTTGTCGTTGAACGAACAAAATAATTAGACTGAGTTGGTAGATAAACAGTTGAAGGAAATTTATAATCTTCACCTTCAAATTTATTAACAAGTTTTGAAATAACTGGTAAAATATTATGCTTTAATGATTTGGTATCAATATCACCTTGTAAAAATACTGATAAATAACAGCTCTTAAATAAGAGAGGCAAAACAGGTAGTATATTTTCTTTATTGATACTTTTACATGAACATAATCTTTGATCTAATAACCAAGTATCTTCTTCCAAAGCTGCAAGTAAGCCCAATGACGAAGCCTCAAGTGATGACAAATTATTACCGATTTCATATTTCAACAAAATTGCTTTCTTAGCTCTTTCAAATTCCTTAGTTGTTACACAGTTTGTAAAATCATCGACAATCAACTTGATCTCATAAATTAAAATCATTAAAACTTTTGAAAAATTTTCACGTGGTCCAGAAACATGCAATAAAATACCATTATCACCTTTGAATGATGGAAATAAATCATAAACGTAATTTAATGTTAATGCCGGATATAAATATGCATTAACTCTAAATTTAACAAGCTGAACTAAAATTTCTAAAACACCAACATTTGTTGGACTTGGTTTAAGTTTTGTGTTTATTAATTCTAATGTTAACATGATTTTACTTTTGAACATATTATCAACTTCACTTTTAATCCATAATTGAGAACCTTCATCATGATGAAATAGTTTTGGAATTTCGTTAGTTGAAATGTTCTTCACTGAATAGCCCAAGGTTGCATTTTTAGAATTTTCAATTGTTTGGTTTGATATCTGTAATAGTCCGGTTTGATTATCAACAATATTATCAGCAAATATATTAGGGGGCGACAAATTTAAAGCATAGCTTTTTAAATTGTTCAAGTTAATAATATTTGAATTAATTTTACCTATTTTATATTCAAAATCATACTCATTTTGCTTTGTATAATTTTCGGATAAGTTTGATACCCAATCAGTGTCAATTTTTGATAAATCACCAACCAAACTAATAATCATATTTTCTACATTAATAAATGTTTTCATAAATTGACAGTAAGATATCGCTTCGTTTAACCACCATTCTTTTGCATCTTTACTTTCATTGTATGAACCTTTATAATTTTCAGTTGTTTGATCATATATCGATAAACCTCGAACAAAAAACTGTCCATAAGATTTAGTATTTGAAAGTAACAAAATACTTAAGTTTTGGACTTCTAAGACTGATTGTGATTCAGCTTCAGCATATAAAAAATTATAAATCTGAATACCATTGAACTGGGACATTGATTTTGATAAATGTTTCATAAATTTAGAATCATTTGACGCATTAAATAATGAAATAAAATTGAAAATAACATCAGTAATCGTCGAAATATTATTCAAACCCAATTCAGTTGGAGAAATTTCAATTTCTAATAGAATTGTATCATAAGTAATTGTTGAAGTTTTAGTAATTATATTTGCAATCAAATCTTTTGCAAACAAAATAGAAGCAATTGTTTGATTTGACTCAGAACCAAATAATTCACACCAATAACTAATAAAAACATTAAATTGAGCTTGTGATTTAAAGCTCATATTGTTGAAACAAATGGGGAATGCAAAACGCAACAATGAATCTAAATTTTTGTTTATTAAAATAGCTCTTTGTAAATGTTCTTTTGGAAACGCATTATTGATATATTTTGAAGACCAAGTTGACTCAAAAATATTAGAATCTAATGCTTTATTTATAGTTTGTGGCTTAATTTGAGTTAAGGAATTTTTTAAAACCTTCGAGCTACGAATTTTACCAAACTTTGTAATAGCTAACCTTTGTAAATAGTTCAGAGATTGAGGACCTCGTAAAACAAAAGCCATTTTATCAGGAGTATATTCATTTTGATGAAATTCCAGTAATTTCGCACGAATATCATAGTTTTTAGAGCTTTCAGTTAATGATTCAAAATTACCAGTGGAAAATCTTGAAAATTGATGTTTATTATTTGATAAAATTTTATAACCTTGAAACGCTAACCTGTTTTTCCTTGTTTTATTAATTGCATGTTCATTATCAATGGAATAAATTTCAGAATTACAATAACTTGCTTCGAAATTTGGCCGATCAAAATTAGAAGTGAAGATATCGAGAATGCTCTCGAACTCTGTTTCTTTTGGATTTGAATTCGAGGTAATTGGAACACTGAAATAAAAACTTGTGGATTCATTATTAGTCAAAGCATTATATGAGCCGCCAGCTTGTTGAACTGCCTTCCTATAACCATCAATTTGAGGATAAGCTTTTGAACTCAAAGATATCATATGTTCACATAGATGCGCCAAACCTGGAATGTTATCAGGATTTGAATGATGTCCAGCAGCAACAGATAAACAACATGATGCTAAATCTTCTGCAGGATCAGTTATAAGCAACCCTTTGATTCCATTAGGAAGTTCCAAAACCTGGTAGGTTCTTTGTTCAAAAGAAAATGGAACAGCAAACTGCTGTTGGAAAACGACTGCTTGATCCTGAGCCATAATTCTTCTTCCACAAAGAAAACAATCATGTCAAACTCGTTTGAAACATGCTTGAATTGGCCACCCATGGCTTCTTATACCTTGGGTCAACCCACTTCTGGATGAAACTTGCCACCGTCTCAGAATATCTTTTTCCCCTTTTGGGACCCTTCAATGTCGCAGCGTGAAAAAAATCCAAAGCGGATTCATGTCTTTCTGCCGGTGCTGACGTAAGGCGGTTTTCTATTCTTTATGCTCAGCATGAAATCTTGATCGATGCCGATTTCAATTTTTGGTTTTGGTTCTCTGGTGACAAGACAATCGCCATCTTAGATAAGGCTTGCAAATCATCACGCATACACACCATGTCAGCATCCACACAGATATCCGTCAAACTAGTTCTTTTGGGAGAAGCCGCGGTTGGTAAATCCTCCCTTGTGTTAAGATTTGTATCCAATGATTTTCAAGAAAACAAAGAGCCAACAATCGGTGCAGCATTTTTAACTCAAAGATGTACCATTAACGATAAGACTATCAAATTTGAAATATGGGATACTGCAGGTCAAGAACGTTTTGCTAATTTAGCACACTTATATTACAGAAATGCACAAGCAGCTTTGGTTGTTTATGATATTACTAAACCTTCAAGTTTTTTAAAGGCAAGGCATTGGATGAAAGAATTAAAGGAACAATCAACTAAGAATATAACTGTCGCACTAGTTGGTAATAAATTTGATTTAATTTTAGATGAAGCATCCGGTGAAGAAATTGAAGGTGCAAGGAAGGTTTCAGTTGAAGAAGGTAAATCGTTAGCTGAAGAAGAAGGTGCAATATTTTTTGAAACTTCTGCTAAAACTTCTTATAATGTTAATGAAGTTTTCATGTATATTGCTGAGCAATTGTTAGACAAAATGAAAAATGCTAAACCGGAAGAGGCTCAACCAAAAACTCAAAATAATAGAATTGATTTGAATGCTCCTGCTCAGAGTAATATATCTGATAACGGTTGTTCTTGCTGAGGCACATTTATCGCATTTAACATTCTAATTTAGTTTTTCCAACTCCCCCCTTCCTCACATTTTCAATTTCTTCTTATGTCAGTGCTATCTTTTTTATCTGACTATCTTTCCATTTTTTTTGTTGTTATTCTTTTTTCGATTTTTGTCACATTTTTTTGTTCATATTAACGGTATAGGCTTCAAATTTTTTTAAAATAGTTATATTAAACTCTTAAAAAATTATCGATATATAATACTATAAAGTAAAGCGGGTGAGAGAGTTGAGTGGAGTGAAGGAAAAAAAACTAAACTCGTACATCATATAAAATTTCATTTCATCATTCATTTAGTTAAGTTGCTCATAACTTAGATTTTAAATTTTCATCTAAACCACCATAAGTTGCAGGCTTATTAACTTCTAATAAACCATTAATATTTTCAGTGATTTTCTCATTATCATCAAAGAAGACAACAGTGACTGTTAAATCATCTCTATATCTTCTACTTAATGGATTTGGAATACTAACTAGCAAGTTAACATCATCTTTATTACCTCCATTACTTAATGCATTACGAATTAAATGAGTTGAAACATTCTCATCTTCAAGTAAATATCCATTCATTTGTTCCGACCTTCTATACCTTTGCTTTGGTTTACCTGAATTATCTGAGATATCAACAACTTCAGGTAATTGTTTATCCTTTGAACGTGTCCAAACTGAACTAAATAAGCTTCTGTTTGGTTTAATCAGTTTCTTATTTTCCATCCACTTAACAACCAATCCAACAATTTCTTCATTCGAAAGCATTTCATAAAGTCCATCAGATGCCATAACCATAAAATCATTTTTAGATGGATTGACTTCATGAGTTGTAATTATTGGTTCGGCTGTAACATAAGGAGGAGTTTTCAAATTTGCTGGAGATTGACGTCCAAAAAATTGATTATAAACTTTCGCTTGCATGTCTTTTGCCCATTTATAACGTGCATCACCAAAAGCTCTTGAAGGTTCTAAAGAACCTAAAATCCTACCGTTACGGACAACATTTGGTTCATTTGGATGTTCACTTAATAATTTTGCAACTTCTGTTGGATTCGAACCGGTTTGATCGATTGATAAAGCCTCAACTGTCCATTTATTATTTTCTTCATTGAAACTACCTAGTAAAGCACGTGAGTCACCTGTAACTGCAACTTTAACATTCTTACTATAAGTGTCATAAAATGACATTAATGCACATGAACCTGATAATGCAGGCATTAATAATTCCGCTGCTTTATTTTTATTTGAAGAATCAAGTAATTTTTGAACATTTTTATTAACAATTTCATCATCTAATTTTAAAAATGCCTGTTTGATTGCTTTATCAATAATTTCATTTGATGGTACTAAACGTAAATTTTTCTCAGTTATCTTATAAACACCATTTAGTTCAACAATGACGGAATCAATTAATCTATCCCTTAAATAAGCAGAAGTATTCCAACCAGCATGACCATCGAAAACAGTCCAAAAATGCCAATCAGTTTCAACCTTTTCGTTATTATTAAAAATATCTTGAATTGGAATTTGGACGAGTTTTTCAGATCTATCATCTTCAATTGGATTATTGCTTGGTAATTGACAAATATCATACCTATAAACCCCCTTACCTCTATTAACTATATAACTTTCTTCATATTTTTTCAATATTTTATTAACTTGTTCATCAGTAAATACAGGTATACCATGTTTATTAGTACCACCATTCCCTAAAGAATTTGTTGTATGAGTAGTGGTTGAAAAAAATTGTTGATTGCCAGAACCAATCTTAGAATTATTATGATTATTACCATTTGAAGATTCTGAATGAATACCATTATTCATAACTGCAAAGTATGAAGTACCTAATATTAAACCAGATACTAAGGCAATGTTAAATTCTCTACGCATCTTAGAATATAGTATTCTTGGTCTAATTTGGTAATGTAGAGAGCGGTATCGACTGACGTTGGAGATGTGTTTAATAGGTTTGGCGCTATGTTGAAGAGCCAACATTATAAAATGCAATTGTAATAGGGATTGCCGTTGTAAATAAAACAAGGTAGTTACTATTAGTATTATTGAAATGTGAAATGGGAATTGGTTATATAGACGTCAGAGATAGTTTGGCTGGGTACGGTGCACAGATGGGATTGTTTTTCTCAAACAAAAAATCTCAAATTTTTCAGTTTCCTATTTTTTTGTCCAAAATTTTTCAGTTTGAAGACAGAAAAAAAAGACAAAAAAAACTACTTTTTGAATCTCTAATACAAACAATGCCTCCAAAGAAGTCAACAAAGAATCAGCAAAAGGAAGCTGAAAAAAAGCTCAAACAAAAGTCGAAAGCTAAAAATGCAGATGATAAAACTTTTGGATTGAAAAATAAAAATAAGTCCAAGAAAGTTCAAGAATTTATCACACAAACAAAAGCAGGTATTCCGCCTGATTTGAAGAAACAACAAGAATTCGCAAAGCGTCGTGCTGCAGAAAAGAAAGCAGCAGATGAAGCTAAAAAGGAAGCATTAAAATTACTTCAAGGTTCAGTTGCAACTCAAAAAATTCCATTTGGTGTTGATCCAAAGAGTATTTTATGTGAGTTTTTCAAACTTGGTACATGTACAAGAGGGAAAAATTGTAAATTCAGTCATGATTTAAATGTTGCTAGAAAAGCAGTTAAAAAAGATTTATATACTGATGATAAAGATGATGCCAAAACTGAAAAGGAAAATGATACAATGGATGATTGGGATGAAGAAAAACTTCGTAAAGTTATTTTATCAAAACATGGTAATTTAAAGACAACAACTGATAAAGTTTGTAAGTTTTTTATTCAAGCTGTTGAAGATGGTAAATATGGTTGGTTTTGGATATGTCCAAATACTGATTCAAAAGCCAAAGTTGAATGTAAATATAGACATTCATTACCACAAGGTTTCGTTTTAAAGACAAAGGAACAACGTAAATTAGAGAAAACAGCACTTGAAAATCAACCAAAGATAACGCTAGAAGAATTCATTGAAACTGAAAGAGATAAGCTACCAAAAACCAATCTAACACCAATCACAACCGAATCATTTGCCAAATGGAAGAAAGAACATAAACAGAAAAGATTCAATAAAACATCAAAGGAAAAACATCAATTAACAGGTAGAGAAATTGTATTGAAGAGATTTGAAGATAAATTCCTGAGAGAAGAAGAATTGAATGGTGGAGATATTAATGGTACAGAAATTGATATGTCTCAATTCAAAAAAGAGATTGATCAAATTGAAGATGAAAACGAACCACAAGTTAAAGACTATGGTGATGGTTCAAATGCATTCGCTGAAGCAAACATGGTATAATTTAATAATGGTTTTTAAGAGTGTGGATTCTTTAATTTCGAGATCATATAATAGACGTTGTGTATCTTTATTTCTATATATCAATGGATTTTTTTTTAAAGATTGTAAGTTTTAAATATACACAATAGCTACAAAATAGAGAAGGAAACAGAGCAAACTTTTAAATTTATTTCAGTTCTTTATTGAGTAATTCAATACTATCATCATGAACTGTTTTCAAATCATCCCAAAATTCAAACTTAATACCATCTGGAATTTCATTAGCAATTCTATATGCTCTTTGTTTCCATAAAGTAAATCTTTTATCAATAACATCAATATTAGAATCATTAATAATCATATTATCATTGAAATCTATGTAAACATTATTAGAATTCATTTTACGTTCAGGTAAAGGTCTCGGAGGTGGTGGGGGCGGTGCTGAATCGACTTCTATTTTATCATTAGGTGGCAAGTTTCCAAGTATCTTTTTACCTCTTAAACTTTCAGGTTTCATTGGAACAATTGGAGCCAATTTTTTAACTGTATGTTTAGCTATTTCTAAACTAGACCGACGTCTTGATTTCATAGGGGATTGACATCCTATGTTATTAGATAAATCAGTATTGAAAGCTGATTTATTTAAAGCATTATTAGAGTCCAAATCTGAATCATCTGAATCTATACCTGTTGGATTTTTGAAAAAATAATTAGATTCATTAAAATTAAAATTCTTATTTTGATTAATTATTTTTTTAATTTCGTTAAATGCAAAAGAATCATTATTTAAAGAACTGAAAGATTTAGGCACTATTCTTAAATATATTGCTAAAATTTGTGATTTAAATTCAGGTATTAGGGACAAATAAGCTTCTAAATCTTGTTCACCAGTATCACCAATTAAAATAAACTTTCTCTCCGGGAATTCTTTTAATAATGAAACCAAAGAAGGCCTTTTACGCTCAGCACTTGGTTGAGTAAACGAATTGACTAAATTACCACTGTACTGTCTTAAATGAATTGAAGTTATGGGGAACTGCAAATATTTCATAAATCCATAACAAATATTATAAACTTGCCATGGTGAATTAGAAACGTAATGAATTGGACAATTATAAGATTTTGATAATTCATTAAACCAACTTGAAACTCCTTTAATTTCACAGTTTTCATAAGGTTTTGAAAAAATATTTCTAAATATTTCTCTCTTTTCACCTAACACACCAGTTAAACGAATTGTATCATCGATATCAGTGATTATACTAACACCATGAGAATCGATAATTTGAATTGGACAAGTTTGTAAAATTGAAGGATTCAAAATTGATGAAATTGCAACATAACTTGGTTTATAAGAAGTAACAATTGAAATTTGGAATATACCAAAAGAATCAGTTGTTAAATTAGCACCGACCAATTGATCAACTGGTTCATCCGATCCAATGGTTAAATTAAGAGATGTATTGGAAATACATTTGGCAAAGATACCTTGCATTCTTGATTTAATGGTATCATCAATATTAACATTTAGATTTGTACTTGAATTTGAACTTGCTATTGAAAGATCATCATTATTGTTATTATTATTCTCTGAATCATTATTGTATATAGTTTCTTGATTAGTGATTGCATTTTTGATATCATTTTCAAATTGATTTGAATCGGCTGAATCATTCGTTTTGATAATTCGTCGTGCCATACTTAATAAAAATCTATTCTTTCGAGATAAAATTGGAGATGATGAAGTAACTACACCTTTAACCCTTGTAATATATTCACCATTTTCAAATTTACTATAACTTGGATAAATTGTAATTGATGCGAAGTCAGGTAATTTATTATTAGTTGATGAATCTTCGTCTTCAGGTTGGTAAATTGATTTAACATATGGAGATTCTTTCGTACTTTTATAAGCACCATAAATTTTATTCATAATATAAGATGAAACACCACTATCTTGTGAATTACTATCTCTATCAGTTTGGTTCATATTGTACTTTTTCAGAATTCTATTAAAATGTTTCTCTTGAGCTTGTTTATTCAATAAAAAGAAAAACACTCTATCTTTTGAATTTTTACCCTTTAAAAAGTTGGTAAAACGTTGTCTAAATGATGTATATCTGTACTTTGGAATTGAACCTCCCCGTTGGGAAGAATTTAAACGGAACAAGTTAATTCCCTTCAACTTGAAAGAAAAAAAAGGAAGAGATGGAATGTGATGTGTTGTGTTGTGGTGTTCACCTGTATCCGTGTATGATTTTAGAAAATATTCAAATGCACAAATTGGGCCAAGACAGAAAAAAAATGGGGGGCTTAAACGTTAGACTCAAAGTTTTGAAATTCTAGTCAAGTGGTATTCAGTCAATCAAACTTGAGAAGTAAGTTGGTTGTGTTTAAAAAGTATAGGATGATAATGGTTAATAGATAAATGGTAAAGAAAAATGAATAAGAACGAATCGTGTCGTACAGCCCCCCCCGTGTATTCCGCATTTCTCATTTCATACCAGAAAAGTTTTCCTATATTAAGATCTACAAATGTCTACATATTAATGGTATTTTTGATACAATAAGTAACTACTATGGGCATGGAAACAACCAAAGTAATGTATTGTAAAATTAAATATAAACCAAAACAATTTAAAGGAGCACAAGTAGTATCACCAGGATTCATTGCACCAGCCGTTAAATATAATTGAACCGTTGCACTTGGTAATGCAAATTCCAAGACGCAAACGAAAACCGCCATCGGATCAGTTAACCAACCAATGCGTTTTAATCTTGTTATAAAAGCAGTACCAATAATTGGTAGTATTCCTAATCTGAAAACGGTGTGGCATAAGGCTGATTTCCAGAATCCATGCGGTAAATCTTTAATTTCTAATCTTGCCAACGAAGAACCGATGATTAATAAACCCATTGGAACACACGGATAACCAAGATATTCAGCATACATTAGGATGAATGATAAAGCAGGTTCATGATCAGGAGCATTAGGCAATTGAACTTTACCGTCATTTACAAATAAAGCTTTTAACCAAGGTATTAAAGCAATTATGATTGAAACCACTAAAGCGACTGAATTTGGTTTTTTGAAATTTTGTAGAAAGAAAACAAAATAATGTAATTTATATTTCTTGATGAAAGGTATTGAACCACCAGAATTCTTAATATCATTTCCAGTTAAATTTGTTTCAGTTACAATTTTCATGGCTTTGGAAATCTTTTTATTGTAAGGTTCAACTCTGGAATATTCTTTAATAAGTTCTTGATTAAGAGATAAGTCATCATCATTATAATTATTTCTTGCACTTGGTATACGAGAGATTGCATTTGTATGAGTTGTTGTTCTTGTTAACTGTGATAGTCTTGAAGTAACTAAAGTTAAAGGAATTGGATTTAAACGTTGACTGTGTTTTCTAGAAATTTGTTTTTTAACAACTGGGATGGATGTTCCTGATACTATGGAAGACGTTGGCGATACGGGGCTTTCATTAGTGTAAGGCTGGGATGAAGAATCATTATAATGATCTTGTTTATTACTATAATTATTATTATTATCATCATTATCATCATTATCATCATTATCATCATTATCATCATTATCATCATTATCATCATTATCATCATTATCATCATTATAATCAGTATCATCATTATTAATATCATTGTTAATATCATCTGAATCTTGCTTTTCATTATCATCATCATGTGCATGTTTTTCAGCATATGCAAAATCCCATTCCACTAATTGAAATAAACCACAATTAAATTGAGCAACAATATACATTGCTAACCAAATAATGACATACGCAGTACCTTTATTTTGAAGGTCAAGTGAGAAAATTGATAAACCTTGAATATAAGCAATTGGTAAATCCGAAACATTTTGCATTATGCCTGCTAGCATTGCCCCACCAACCCATCTTTCCTTTGGATCCTTAGGAATCGGAGTAAATTTCACGATTAAGAAAGCGATCACAGTATTTATTGAATACATGATAAAAGCACAAAAGCAAATAACACCTATGGTTTTAATGTCGGAGATATCCAAATAAGCAACAACTCTGTGAAACACCAAGGAAGGCATGAATAGAAGTAAGACCATATCGGAGCAGGCACGAGCAGTAGTTACCCCAAGTAAACCTTTTTTGGTGAGCAAAAAGCCGGTACCTATGATCAGATACATTCTCATCATGGGTTTGGCGGCCGAGTAGATAACCTCAGACAAAGGAGCACCAGCCATGAACAAGAGTGGAGATTTTTGAAATGGTTGGGTGAAAAGAAAGTGTCAAGGACTACCAGATTCATTTATTGTAAAGAAACAGGCTGGTAGAACAGCTTTATCATTCATCACCCGAAAAGTTTTAGCTCGTGACAAATCCCCCAATGCGAATAAAAAAGTTGAAAAAGGAAAAAACAAAATCAACAGGACGGAGAACCAACCCCGAAAAATGAAATAAAATAAAAGAAAATCTGAAAATCTGAAAATCTGAAAATCAACAATTTCCAACCGTTTCCCAATCGGGAACTCCAGACCCCCTCATCCGACGGCTCAGCTGGTGTGCCACCTCTTCTTCTTCTTCTACACCTCTCCTACACCTCTTTCTCCAGCTCCACACACACCATGATCATTGTGATAACTCCCCATCCAACAGAATCCTCCGTCCCGCTTTCCCCCACCACAAAATCGTACGCTACTCTTGTATCGGCAGACTCGCCCATCCTCAAAACCCTCTCCACCCCGACAATAGCCATTCTTACTGACAACACCACCACCAATGCACCCATTGATTTCCCACTGACAAAACACCCACATCATCTCCTTCCCGGTCATATCGTCCACATCCCGACTGATTTGATCCACTCAGTCTCCCGTCACTACACCCCATCGCAGTCTCTGCTCACCCAGCTTTGCCACCTCCAACATCTGCAGCCCGCAACGTCGACCTCCGAATACCACCACCACTACCACACTCACCGTCCTGTCCTGGCAGATATTACTACCACCAGCACCAGCACCAGCACCATCAACCAGCAGCCTACCCGCTTTTCCCACCACACACTCATCCTGCCCACCAAATGCGTGTCCCACCTCATCGGCAAAAAAGGGTCCACCATCCAGTCCATCCGCGAAAACTCCCACCCGTCCGTGAAAATCAAAATCTGCCCCCCAGAACCCCCCACGGCCGCCACCCAGGCCCTCCACATTCTCGGGCCCTCCACGCAGATTTCCCACACCCTCACTTTGATCGAATCCGAAATCTCTCACACCGCCTTTCGAGTTGGAAAATAAAACAAAATAAAATAAAATAAAGTCAGAATAAAATAAAAATAAAATAAAATAAAATAAAATAAAATATCATTTTCCATTCTCCGTGCACGCGCACACGGTCCACGCCCCTTGTGTCCTTTTTCAACCTCTTTTTCTAGAATTTCACACTCAACTTCTCCAATTTCCATTTTTCACTTTTTTGTTGAAAAATGAAAAATTTTTCACCATCTTTCACCCATTCCACTTTTTTTTTCCTCTTATTATAATGCTTTTCTATTAGTTTCTCTTCTTCCTACATTTTTTTCATTCTTTTTCTTTTCTTCTTCTTCTTCTTCTTCCCTTTCCTCCTTTCACATCCACATCCATAATGTCTGAAGGTACTTTCGCTGGTGCAATTGGTATTGATTTAGGTACTACCTACTCATGTGTTGCTGTTTATGATAACACTACAGGTGTTGAAATTATTGCAAATGAACAAGGTAATAGAGTTACTCCATCTTTCGTTGCTTTCACTCCTGAAGAAAGATTAATCGGTGATGCTGCTAAGAATCAAGCTGCTTTAAACCCAATTAATACCGTTTTCGATGCAAAGAGATTAATCGGTAGAGCTTTTAGTGAAGATTCCGTTCAAAAAGATATCAAGACTTGGCCATTCAAGGTTATTGATGATGCTGGTAATCCAAAAATCGAAGTTTCTTACCTTGGTGAAACTAAATCTTTCTCCCCACAAGAAATTTCTTCCATGGTTTTAACTAAAATGAAGGAAATTGCTGAATCAAAATTAGGTCAAAATGTTGATAAAGCTGTTGTTACCGTTCCAGCTTATTTCAATGATTCTCAAAGACAAGCAACTAAGGATGCTGGTTCTATTGCAGGTTTAAACGTTTTAAGAATTATTAACGAACCAACCGCTGCTGCAATTGCTTATGGTTTAGGTGCAGGTAAAACTGAAACTGAAAAACACATTTTAATTTTCGATTTAGGTGGAGGTACTTTCGATGTTTCCTTATTACAAATTCATGGTGGTGTTTTCACTGTTAAGGCAACTTCCGGTGATACCCATTTAGGTGGTCAAGATTTTGATACTAACTTATTAGAACATTTCAAGAAGGAATTCCAAAAGAAAACCGGTTTAGATATTTCTAAGGATGCAAGAGCTTTAAGAAGATTAAGAACTGCTTGTGAAAGAGCAAAGAGAACTTTATCTTCTGTTGCTCAAACTACCGTTGAAGTTGATTCTTTATTCGATGGTGAAGATTTCTCCGCAAACATTACAAGAGCAAGATTTGAAGACTTAAACTCTGCTTTATTCAAATCTACCTTAACTCCAGTTGAACAAGTTTTAAAGGATTCTGGTTTAGATAAGTCTAAGGTTGATGAAGTCGTCCTTGTTGGTGGTTCTACTAGAATTCCAAAGGTTCAAAAAATGTTATCCGATTTCTTTGATGGTAAACAATTAGAAAAATCTATTAACCCTGATGAAGCTGTTGCTTTCGGTGCTGCTGTTCAAGGTGCTATCTTAACTGGTCAATCAACTTCTGACGAAACTAAAGATTTATTATTATTGGATGTTATCCCATTATCTTTAGGTGTTGCAATGCAAGGTAATGTTTTCGCTCCAGTTGTTCCAAGAAATACTACTGTTCCAACCATCAAGAGAAGAACTTTCACAACTGTTGCAGATCATCAAACTACTGTTCAATTCCCAGTTTACCAAGGTGAAAGAGTCAACTGTACTGAAAATACCTTATTAGGTGAATTCGACTTAAAGGGTGTTCCACCAATGCCAGCTGGTGAACCAGTCTTAGAAGCAATTTTCGAAATTGATGCTAATGGTATCTTAAAGGTTACCGCTCTTGAAAAATCAACTGGTAAATCCGCAAATATTACCATCTCTAACTCTATTGGTAGATTATCAAACGATGATATCCAAAAGATGATTGATGATGCTGATAAATTCAAGAAGGCTGATGAAGAATTCTCAAAGAGACACGAAACCAAGCAAAAATTAGAAGCTTATGTTCAATCCATTGAAGGTACCGTCACTGACCCAGTCTTATCTGCAAAGATTAAGAAGGGTTCAAAGGCAAAGATTGAAGCTGCTTTATCTGATGCTTTAGCTGCATTAGAAATTGAAGAATCAACTGCTGATGATTACAGAAAGGCTGAATTAGCTTTAAAGAGAGTTGTTACCAAAGCAATGGCTACTCGTTAAGTTGTCTTAAGTTAAGTTAAATGATTCACTTACTTAGTTTCTAGTTTATATAGTTTTTTAAATTATTATTTATAAAATTTAATTACGAATATCAAATACAAATGTATCCAAATTCCAAAAAAATGATCACATTATACTACTGTATTATTAATTAGTACACAAGGATATCTCGCCCCTTGGATTCTATAAACAACATGATTTATTTTTATGAATTTTCAAGCCCTAATTTGTATTTTTCCTTGGCACTGTTTTCTCTTTTTCACGTAGAACTTTCCCTCAAATATACCAAAACACAGACAGTCACTATTGTCTGGAACTACTACACGGTTAAAAGGAAAATAACATACAAAAATATAATGAATACCCGTATATTTTCATTTATTTTTTTGGTAATAACACCAATTTTTGCCAAACTACATGAATTTTACTTTAACGTAGAATACACAGTTGCAAATCCAGATGGCGTATTTCCAAAAAGGGTCATTTCATTTAATGGTACTTGGCCATTACCGACAATTGAAGTAAATAAAGGAGATCAAGTCAAATTACATCTAACTAATGGATTACCAGATGCTTCAACATCCCTTCATTTTCATGGTTTAAAAATGAGAGGTATAAATCATATGGATGGTCCAGTTGGTGTTACTCAATGTCCGATAAATCCTGGATCTTCAATTCTTTATGATTTTATGGTTGAACAATCCGGTACTTTTTGGTATCATAGTCACAGTGGGAGTCAGTACAGTGATGGATTACGTGGAGTGTTTGTTGTTCATGATGTTGAAAAGGAGTCAAATTATAAATTCGATCATCAATTAAGTTGGAGCCTATCAGATTGGTATCATTTACAAAGTAAAGAATTGGTTCAAAAACAATTAACTAGATATAATCCAACAGGTGGTGAACCAATACCTCAAAATATCTTATTTAATGATTCAAGAAATGTAACTATCCAAATTGAATATGATACAACTTATTTAATCAGAATTGCAAATATCGGTTTAATGGTTTCACAATTTTTTAGTATACCTGGTTATGAATTTGAAATTATTGAAGTTGATGGTACTTATACAAAACCAGTTAAAACTGAAATGGCATATTTAACAGTTGGTCAACGTATAAGTATTTTATTAAAAACAAAATCGAAAACTGATGACGTTAATTCAAATATTTTAATTCTAACTTCTTTAGAAACTTCCATGCTTGATTCCATTCCTTCAGATTTAGAATTGAACTCTTTAAATTATTTGGTTTATGATGATGCTTTACCATTACCAAAATTACCAAAATGGGCAAATGATCAAGATTCCTTTAATGATATGTTAGTTGATGAAATGAAACTAATTCCATTTGTTGCAAAACCTTTGTTACCAGATCCAGATCATAGAATTGAATTGAATTTACATATGGATAACTTGGGTGATGGTATAAATTATGCATTTTTCAATAATTTTACTTATGTTACTCCAAAAATACCAACTTTGTTAACAGTTTTAAGTGCACCAGAAGATTTAGTTAAAGATTCAAGAATTTACGGTTCAAATACAAATAGTTTTGTACTTAATTCAAACGATATAATTGAAATTGTTATTAATAATGAAGATGATAATAAACATCCAATGCATTTACATGGCCATCAGTTTCAAGTTGTTCAAAGGTCAGAAAGTTTTGACGATCCTGTACATTATGATCCAAACTCTAACAATTTGTCATTCCCCGAATTCCCAATTGTTAGAGATACAGTTCACGTTGAAAGTAATGGTTATTTAGTCTTAAGATTTCAAGCAAACAATCCAGGTGTTTGGTTCTTCCATTGTCATTTAGATTTCCATCTTGAACAGGGTTTAGCAATTACGCTAATTGAAGCACCTGATCTAGTTGATATCGATTTACCTGCTGATCATTTAAATAATTGTATTGATGCAGGTATGCCAGTTAAAGGTAATGCAGCTGGTAATTTTGAAGATTTCTTAAATTTAGAAGGTGAAAATTTACAACCAAATCCTTTACCATTAGGATTTACATTAAAGGGTTATGTTGCATTATTCATATGCATTTTAACTGCTCTTTATGGATTATGGACAATCTATGTTTTTGGTATGAGAGATGTTTTAATTTCAGAACAGGATAAAATTATTAATGAACGTAAAGTGACTTCAAAATATATCGAGATTTTTAGAAATTTAAGAAATACCAACATCGATAATGAAATATTATATGATGAATATGATTCATTATTAAAACAAGTTACTGTTATAAATAGTAAATTATCACATCTTTAATCATCTTAGTGGTATGTTTAGTTCGTTTCAGCTTAGTTTAGTTTTTCATGCCACTTTTATTTTTTCTTTTTATATTTAATGTTAAGCGTCTTGAAATAATCATTGCATTTTTTTTAAAATTAATTATATGGAAATTACAAAAAATATATAAAATAACACTATAATAATTAGTGACTGTGAGAATGTGAATGATCTTCATCTCCATGTGAATGAGAATGACCATGTTCATGGGCAGCTTCATCGCCATCATCACCATCATCTTCTTCATTACCACTTGAACTATAATTTGCTTCACTAAAATCACCTAATTGACCTGGTCCACTCTTATCTGAGCCTGCATCACCTTTACCACCGAATTGCTTTGCCAGTTCACTGAAATCTGGTAATCCACCAGCACCACCAGCACCGCCACCCATGCTACTTAATAATTGGCTCATATCACCCATACCGTCCATTCCACCCATACCTGGCATACCTGGCATTCCACCCATACCTGGCATACCTGGCATTCCACCCATACCTGGCATACCTGGCATACCACCCATACCTTCCATACCTGCCATTTGATCCATTGCTGAATCATCCTTTTCATCTTGCTCATCTTCATCAACCCATCTATCAAAATCAGTACGTATATTTCTAAATTTGACCTTTTCAGAAGTTAAACGTGGCCAGAATTCTGAATTTAGGTCTTTCTTGACGATAATTAAGAATATATGTGAACCAGTAATTGTCTTTCTAACACTTGATGCATCAATTTCTTTAAAAAAATTAATATTTAATTCATATTCTTCATCACCTGTTGTATCCTTAAATGATAATGATGAATCGGTAATTTTTAAATCTAATGTTGAAGATTCTGGATCTTTTAAATTAATTGTAAGATAAATAATGTTATGTAATGGATCGGAATCACTTGATCTTTGTGCCCATAAAACTGTATTAAAAAGTTAAAAAAGATTGGTTATGTGGTTTTAATGTTAGTATTTGATCATTGATTAAGTAACGTTAAAAAAATTAAACATACCTTCAGGTGCAATTGGTGCCATATTGTCTTGCTTTACTGTTTGTTGATAGTTGAACTAAGAAGAAATGCAAAGAAAGAAAGAAAGAAAGAAGAAACTAATATTTGACGTCTACGTAAATCGCCACTGAACACGTTTGGGGATGATCGAGAATCTCAAATTTCAATTTTTTTCTGGAATCATCGATATTCGATATCAAGAAATTCTGTTCATTAAGTATTCCATATTGTTACAAAAAGATACACTATACAAGATTTGGTTTTATAATTAAACAAAGTAATATATCATATTAACGTCTACGTCTTGGATACGCTTTCTTACGAGTTTGAATATTAGAGGGTAGATTCTGGTTCATTTGGCCCATTTGACCCATTTGGCCCATTTGGCCCATTTGGCCCATATTCATACTACCCATTTGATTCATTTGTCCCATCTGATTCATTTGATTTGTTGGTACCATTTGACCCATTCCATTAATATTGTTATTGTTGTTGTTAGATGGAGCTCCAAAAACAGTTGATGGATCAATATTCGTCTTTCCTGTAAAATTAAAATTTGGCGTGCTTGCTCTACTTGTAGCTGCAGAACTTGGCCCACTGCCAAAATTGAACCCATTACCACTACCACTATTATTATTAGTGCTATTGTTATTCATACCAAACGCAGTTCCAGTATTAACACTGTTATTGTTATTAGACATCGCATTACTTCCAAACGCACTACCAGCACCAAGCCCACCATTAGTATTATTTGCAGTATTATTAAAATTAAAACTGGATGGTGCTGTACTTCCAAAACCTGGTTTTGGAACATTGTTCAAAGATGGGAATGCATTATTATTGAACGAAAAAATCTTACCTGTAGTTTGTGTGGTTGAATTAGAATTTGCTGGAGTAGCTGTAGTACCATTTTGTGCAAACCCAGAATTGTTGCTTGTACCAAACCCAAAACCGGATGATGAAGGTGTTACTGATGATCCACCAAATATTGGTTTTGCAACTGTTGTTGATGAAGGTGTCGATGATGCACCAAAAGCACTTGGTGAATTACCATTCCCAGTATTTCCAGTAAATGAAAAAGATGATGTTGGAACAATTGGTTTTGCTTCTGAGTTAGTTGGATTGTTATGAGTACTGAAATCAGATGATGGTTGACCCGATGTTGATGTATTGTTGAAATTGAATGCACCTGCGTTTGGCATCTTTCTTTTAGCTTCGGGAAGTGTCAATTCGTTACTTGATTTATTTTTACCAAAATTAAATCCACTGGCAGTTTTTGTGTTATTATCTAAGGAATCTCCATTTTTTGATGTAGAAACACCACTATCAGCACCAAAATTTATTATTGGTTTAGATACACTTGAATCTGATTTACCAAAATTGAGTGGCACAGACCCAGTTGAACCTCCAAAATTAAACGTAGGTTTAGAATTTGATGCATCCTTCTTTTCTTCCAATGGCTTATTAAACGTAAATGCAGCTGCTGGTTTGTTTTCTATAGTTGAACCAAAATTACCAAATGCAGATTTAGCCTCCTCTGGTTTCTTTTCAGCAGGTGTACTACCACCAACAAATGCAGGTGCAGAATTACCCTTTTCTGCTGTTGCTGCGCCAAATCCACCAAACGCAGCTTTAGAGTCAGTAGATTTATTACCAAACCCTCCAAATACAGGTCTGGCATCACTAGTTTTTTCAATACTCGTTGAATTAACCTTTTCACTCCCAAACAATGGTTTATTGTCATCTTTTATTACAGGTTTCGGTTGTTGCCCAAATGAAAGCGTTGGCTTCTCTAAGCTTGCATTTGATGATAATCCATTCTGTTCAGTTTTTGCAGCTGTAGAAGAACCAAAATTAAATGCAGGTGCTGATGATATTTGCTTCTCCTCAAGTTTCTTCTCCGTTGATGCGGTAGAAGATCCAAATGTAAACCCAGGTGTTGATTTTTCAGCTGATTTTTCAAAACCAGCACCAAATGATAATTTTGGAACTGACAAAGACTGAGTTGTTGCAGGTGTACCAAATGAGAATGTTGATTTAGGTTTAGGCACATTGTTAGATGCGATATTTGGCTTCGGTGGGTTAAACGCAAATGCTGGTTTTGCCTCTTCTTTCTTTTCTTCTGTTAATGGCTTGGATACATTTAACGAGGTTGATTCACCATCCCTTGATTTGGAATCAAATAATGATGGACCTTTGGAGTTTTCAATTTCAGTTGGTTTTGAATTGAAAGTAAAGGCCGGTTTTGAAATTTCCGGTTTTTTCAAAAAATCCATTTTCGACTCGTTCAGTCCATCTTTGTCCGGAACAGTTTCTAAAACTGGGGCTTTGTCATTTTCACCAAAATTGAAATTTGATTTGGGTTCTTCTTTTCTTGTCTCTGTCGGGTTTGTAGAATCAAATTTGAATGTTGGCTTTACATCTTTTGGTAAATCTTGCAACGGCACACCAAACTTAAATGCAGCGGATGGTTTATCATCAATTGAAGTATCAATCTTCGAAGTGTCAGGTTTCAGTTTTGTGTTTGTGTCTAAATTGAAAGTAACCTTAGGAGCATTTTTTTTAACTTCAAAAGGTGTAGCATTAATTTTTGAATTGATAACATCTTCATCAGTTTTAACATTTGGTTTTTCTAGGTCGGGATTGAAACTTCTTGGTTTTGTAGATAAATCAAAAGTTGAAGTATTGCTCTTACTATCAGGAAATTTTAGTTTATTTGTAATATTATTATCGATTGGCTCAATCAAATCTGGCCTTTCATCCTCGACAGTATCTAATAAACTGATACCAAAAGTGCCAGAAATATTTTTCCTACTTGCTGGTAAATTCTTGAAATCGAAGTTCTTTGAATATTTTGATAATTTATCTTTTTTAATTGTTTTACCAACTTTTGTGTTTGGCTGTTTTTTTAAATGACGTGTATGTTCACGTAAATAGCTTAAACGGTATCTTCTATATTTTTCTAACTCCATCATTTTCTTTAATTGAACTAAGGTTGCACGTTCTAATGGATCCGGTTGTGAGTACATCGGAAATAAATCATCAAGATCATTATCCATATTCATGTTAGATACAGATTTATTTTCATCAAACAAAATAATTTGGTCATCGTCAACGTTATTACTATCGTCATTTCCTGTTTTATTACCTGTTTCAATATTTGTCGATTCTGCATTATTCCAATTGTTACTTTTTGAGTGTGATTCGAGGTTATGTGGTGGATCCTTAATTGATGGTTTGTTTAACTCATCAGCTAAAATTTCATGTTCTCTTTTTAATGAATTATAATATTCTTCTAATTGTTTTGCTGTAATTTGATTTTGTGAATTATTTTGAAACGATGAGTTCCTACTTCTGTTATTCACAGGAGTTGATGAAGTATTACCATTAAAAATGAGTAAATTATTGTCCTTTTCCCTTTGGCTTTGTGGTTGATGTTGTTGCCTCTGTACCTTACTCAAAAATGCATCAGTTAATCTATTTTTAATTCTTTTGAGAGTACGCAAAACTCCAGTATCTTCACCAAAAGAATTAGAATATGTTCTTCTCATGATAACACGTGAATATGTCGGCAGGTTACCTTATTGGCTTTTAAAAAAACGGCAAAAAACGTCTTTGTTAACTGAAAACAAATTTGAAACCAAGAATGTTCAATGAGGAAAAAATGAAAAAAATTAAAAAATGAAAAATGAAAAATCAACATAACTTCATTAATTTTAAGAATTTAAAACTTTGTTACTAATCTTTTATCAAAATAGAAGAGTCCTTGACAATGTTGTCACTGGACAATGAAATAGATGCTTTGATAGGCAAATTTCATAGAAATTGGGTTTGGTGGAAAGATGACGCAGAAACGAATATTTGGAGACAACAGTTGGAAATTATATCTGAATGCGATGCATTAATTAAACGAATAAGTTCAAATAATGAATATAGTAAAAAAATAATCGAGTTTATGTCCATCTTTTACTTTAATAAAAGGACTATGGCACCATGGATTAATTTGGAAAATTCAAAGGTAGCAATCGAATTTATTGATGAATATAACAAAACAAATTCACAAGAACTAGAAAATATTATGGTTACTAAATTGCAAAATACTTTAAAGGTCATGAAAGCTTATGGATTAGGAAATAGCACAAATGCGTCAGGTTATAAAATTACAAGCCGTATAAAAATACGTGAAAAGTTAATTGGTCAAAATTACACTCAAACATTGGATAAAATGGAAATATTTAAATCTAAACATTTACTATCAATTGGATATCTTAATATTTTAATAACACATACCAGCATAAAGGGAAACTGGAGGATTATTTTACCCATTCTACTTTCGTTTCTAGATGATACTGATTTTATGGTTAAACGAGAAGCGTGTAATTCATTAAACATGGTATGTGATAAATTATGTTTATCAAAACCTAATATAATTGAACAATCTCAAACTTTGTTATTATTTAAGACTGCAATCCAGCCATTATTGTTAGCATTACCATCTTTAACACCAGAAGCAAAGAGTATAGTCATACTACCGATAGCATATGATACTATAATTGAATTATTTAAATTAAGTATACCTGATAAATTAGAATACTACACAAACATGAGTGCATTATTAAACGATACAATATTACCATCAATAGGGAAATGTAAAGATTATATAAATGTGCTAAATAAATTACTGGAAATTTTAGAAAAATTTATATCTGAGTGTGGTCACTTTTCGGCAGTACTATCAAAACCTATAATATATACGCTATTAACAATATTAATGGATCCATATATTGCACATGCTCCGTTGATAGTTATTAAAAGTATAGATACCATTCAACTGAGTATATCTAAAATTGATCAAAGTCGAAGAAATAAATATAAATTTGACGTTATGGGGTGTATGGGTACTTTAAAACGTCGTATTTCTGACCAACAGATGTCAGTTGAATTAAGTGACAGAATTAACGATCTTTTAGCTGCTGTTGGTTCATAGAAATGTATATAAATCTGTACTTGTTTAAAGACAATTTTAGTGTTAAACTGTAGTATCTGACAACTATTCAGCGACATGAATTTGAGGTTTCCAACATTTCAAAAATATCACGTCTTTTTTTTCTTGTTAATTGTTAATCATCCATCAAATAATGTCATCAATTAAACCATTCCAAGCAACAGACTTATTTGAATTGACTCCAATCAATTTGGATCCACTTACAGAAAACTTTTATTTATATTTTTATCATCAATATTTATTTACATGGCCGACTCTGTCATATAAATCAGTTAATGCAGAACAGGAGCCGACCGGATATATGCTTGCTAAGACAGAAGGGAAAGGTAAAGAATGGCACGCTCATATATCTGCAGTTACGGTTGATCCAAACTATAGACGTGTCGGATTAGGTTCTTACCTTTGTGATCAACTAAAAATTGTTGTTGAGCCGGTCAGACCAATTCATGCTTGGTTTATTGATTTATTTGTTAAATGTTCGAATAAAACTGCAATTACTTTATATGAAAAATTAGGTTACAGTGTGTTTCGAAGAGTTATTGGATATTATGAAACAGGAACACCACAAAACCAATTTGGTTCTAAAAAAGAAAACGACGATATTGATGCATTTGATATGAGGAAAAGTTTAAAAAGAGATGCAAATAACGAAACAGTTAGAAAGAATGGACGTAAAATACATGTTATGCCAGATCAAGTTGTATTTTAAGTAAAAAAAAAGTATATTTATGTATATATGGACTAATCTTTGTAAACTAATAAATCAAGAACATTTCCAGATGGATATTTTTTTATCAACAGCACCACAAACAACTATTACCTCGGAATCGTTCATACAATTACCAATAAAAGCTGTTTTTGCACGACCATCATTTGAATTTAAAGTTTCAAATACATTACCAGTTCTCAAATCAAACCCTCTAAGTTTACCATCATCACCAGGTATCCAAACACCTGAACAATTTGGTCGACTCAAAATAATAGCATTTGAATATTTATCTTGAGGTGATAATGAATTGAAGTTCGAAATTATGTAAGATCTTAAAATTGGAGTTTTTGATTGAAATGACTCAGTGTTGTCAATGTTTTCAGATGCAATTTTTGATAATTGCAAATAAATACTTGAATGGTGATCATCTAACGTCAATATTTCTTCTAACGATGGTAGTACCAAAGTTATTAATCTCATATATGGAACATGATTAGTAGCAACTGTTATAATTGTATCTTTGTTAAAGGATGTGATTTCAGTCATTGACATTGGTTGAAATGAATGACTTGAAAACTCCGAATCATTTAATGACAATTTAGCAATTTCTACAACTTTAGAATGTTCCCTAGAGTGTGAAGTAACTGTAAAAATTGTTAATAATGTGGATTCCAACCTTCCAATTAAAATGACAGGCAAGTTTGTACCTTTATCTAACGCGATCAATAATGAAGTTGGATTTGTAAATAGTTTATAATCTCCAATAACAGAAATGTCCAAATGATTAATATTTTCTTTATTTTTACGAACATAACCAATAGTCATCCTTGAATCCCATCCAATTGAAGCAAAATAACCTAATAAGGATGGGTCATTTGGATCGGATACTGATAAATATTTGAAATCCGTAATTAACCTTCTATGTAATTTTAAACTTGTAATATCATCGGGTATTGACTTCTGCAATTCCCAATTATCATCACCAAGATCATTGATATGCATTGCGGTTAAATTACCATTCATATCACACAGAATAATATGATTAGTAGATGTTATCCCTTGAATAATTTTGATGGGCTGACCATTAAGTATATCAAATGAAGATAAGAGGATTTGATTCAAATTGATATCAAAAACAAAAAGGTATTTTGTATTTGTTACAAACAAAGCAAGGTCATATACTTTATGATTGATAGTTGCTTTGAAAAATGATGAATAAATAATCAGTGAACTGAGTGTACCAAGATCGATAAATTCACAACTTTTAGGACATTTCAATGTCCAATTGGGTAACGTTATATTCTTAGCCTTAATTTTATCCGAATGAGTGAATGTGTCCAAAGTGTTTATACCAACGTCATTTTCATCACCTGCACCAATTGCACGATGTGAAGACAGTTGTTTGAAATTGATTCTATCATTGATGATTGATTCAAGAGATTCATCCGTAGCTAGAGTGGCGAATTTATGGTTTGTTTCTTGCTCAAATGCTGTAAGAGTAGAAGTGTACCCTTTAGAAGAAAGGTATTCCGCAATAAGAGCATTTATGTGAGAAAGTGGGGTCATCTGTGGCTGTCAGACTAAGTGTGTATTTGAAGACTGAACTTCCTCTATATATCCATAGATAGATACCAGTATATTTCTTGCTAATTGAAAAAACGAATATGATCCCGATTCCAGCCAAGCCGCCATAACCCTCAAGACCAACGTCACGTGCAAGCAGGCAGGGCGCAGTACTTGTTTTTTTTGCGCGTTAACCCACCCGCGCACCGGATATTCCCAAAGCAGAGTCTCTTCTCCTCCTCCCACTGGGTTCTCTCTCAATCCAATCCATCCTCAATCTCTAACGTGTGAAAACACTACTATTATTTTTCACACATTTTACAGAGAAGTGTAACCTGATTCTTTTTAAACCTTCTATAACACAAGATTCAACATGGGTAAAGGTAAGCCAAGAGGATTAAACTCCGCAAGAAAGTTGAGAGTTCACAGAAGAGACAACAAATGGGCAGATCAATCCTATAAGGCAAGACTTTTAGGTACTGCTTTCAAGTTCTCCCCATTCGGTGGTTCTTCTCACGCAAAGGGTATCGTCTTAGAAAAGATTGGTATTGAATCCAAGCAACCAAACTCTGCTATTAGAAAGTGTGTCAGAGTCCAATTAATCAAGAACGGTAAGAGAGTTACTGCTTTCGTTCCAAATGATGGTTGTTTAAACTATGTTGATGAAAATGATGAAGTTTTATTAGCTGGTTTCGGTAGAAGAGGTAAGGCTAAGGGTGATATTCCAGGTGTCAGATTCAAGGTTGTTAAAGTCTCTGGTGTCTCTTTATTAGCTTTATGGAAGGAAAAGAAGGAAAAGCCAAGATCATAATTGTGTCTAGTTAATTACTATATAATGTTTTTCCAAATCTATACATTTCAATCTGTTTAATACAAATATATCTTCTAAGAGTTACAAAAATTTAATTTTAAAAACATATATTGAATTAATGAATATTAGCAATATAAAATCTACTAAATTCATTAATTATTTGTTTCAATAATATCGTACATGATTCCGAAAACAAAAAACCTATAAAAACTAAAAACTAATAAACTATGAAAACCGAAATTAGTAAATTGATGTAAATACTGTGATTTTTTCACTTTCTCTTATATTACACATTTAATCCTCTACCTTCAATAGAAACACCATCCTTCTTAACAGCTTTCCTCTTTTGTGATAGTTTTGTTAATTTTCTATTAATTGCTTTAAATCTTTCGTCTCTATTAATTGATGATCCAATACCTACTGATAAAACACTTGAATTTTGTGATTGTAATGATGCCACGTTAGATTGTGGTGCAATAGTATAAACTGATGTTCTAGCTTCAGGTGCTGCAGCTCTCTTTCTTCTATCTGCACTTTCTTGATATAATGATTTTCTGACAGTTTTCTTTTTATTTGCTTCATCTTGACTACTTTGTAATTTTGTTTTAGTACGGTATCTTTCAACATCAAAATTGGCAGTTGGAATTTCTCTTGCCCTATAGTTATCGGATCTACCCATAACAGGTCTTGTCCAATCTCCAATTAATTTTTCTGCAATTCTTTTCAATCCTGAATCCACTTTTTTGGATTTTTGATAAAAAATCATGACTTTACCTAACCCTGATTCTCTTAAATGAATTGTTTTAATTGGCAGCTTACCAAGTTCATTTAACAATGTTTTTTGAATTTCAAATGATGGCAGTGATGCATCAGGTAATGGTTCTAACCAAATTCTAACTGCTTCAAGCATATTGTTATCTAAAATTGAATCATATAAATTGGATTTTAGTAATGTTTCCTTAACTTGTGGTAATAATTTCAGTTTATTACTAGCTGGTTTTTTATTATTAACACAATCAATATCCATATATGCTGCATCTTTCATCATATTTTTAAGATGTGAAATTGCTTCATCTTGCATTGATTCTAAATCAACATCATTATTCTTTCTTTTCTTAGATGGTTTTTTAATTAATGCATTGAATTTTTCTTCAAATTCTCTTCTTTTACGAGTTTGTTCATCTTCAATTTCATAATCATTGTTATCTATTCCTTCATTTTTATCAATAGATTCGTCTCTTGCTTGCTTTTTTGATGGTGATGCTGGGAATACTATATCTGTGTTATTTGTCTTTTTGAATTTATTTAACTTTAAAACGTCTTCTTCAAGATCAGCTTCAGGTTTACTTTTAGAATCTGACTCAAAACCAAAATCAATATCATCAACATCTAATTCTGGTTCTTCTTCCTTTTCTTCTTCTTCTTGAGGTTGCTCATCAGTATCTAAAGAATCCTCCTTCAGTTGCAACTGTGCCTCTTCAGATGAATCTTCTTGCTTGAGAATAGGATGTTGCTCTTGTTGTTCTGGTTCCGTTTGTTGTTCTGATGAAGATTCGATCCCAGACACGGAATCAACCACCGATTCTTGTGCAAAACTATCAGTTTCAACATCACCAGCAACGTCTTGTCTCTCAAATACTCTTTCTGTGTCAGACATAATGTTTTCAAGTAGTGTGTTCAAGTACTATGTTCCCTTTTGCAAAGAAACAAACCTTTGCAAACTGCTTAAACTTGATATTGAAAAAGTCAGTTTTAATTTGGTTTTTGGATTTGAATCGCCCTCAGCGATTTTTCAACCTCAATTTTAATTTTGTCATGAAGTTTCAATTTCAAATCTACGTCGACAATAGCTCGTCTTTCATTTAATCTTTTTCTCCTGCTATACTATCCAACAATGAACGGTTACAGTGAAGAAGAAATCAGAAATGCTATGCTTTACCAAGAGCAAATGAAAAAGGCACAAGAAGACCAAACTAATCTTACTTTAAAATTAGCTGGTCTTGTTGCTTTAGGTTTATGGGCAATTCCAACTGCTATTCACTTTGTTAAGAAGTCATTAGCTTAATTTAATATAAACCATCCTTCCTCTTTGTACATATATATCCTCTATATACATTGTGAATATATCATTATAATTATTAAAAATAATTTTATTTCTATTTATTTTACAAACCACTACTGTACACAATTTTTCAAAACATTTAACTATTCCATTTTTACTTCTTGTTCTTAGTGAAAAAATTCACTAGTTCCTCAGCGCCAGCATCGTTTATATCTGCTAATGTCGATATAGTTTGAGGTTTCTTAGTAATTCTTTCAACCACTTCATTGATCTTGCAATTCAATTTTTGCTCTTCCTTCGATTCCTTCAAAATACTCATTCGTAACTGATCATCATTAATTGAATTTTTAAGTTCATTAACTTGCTTATTCATATTTCGTATTTGTGTGATCAAATATAATAGCGTATCTGAAAGTGGCGTTATTGTTGCAATTAACCTTTTATTTTCAATATTTGTATTACAATTAACAGTTAAGGAATTTAGTTTTGATTTGATAAATTTAGACATTTTTAACAGTATTTGAAATTTTTTAATAGCTTCAGACAACAATCTATTTAATTCCGTCTGATATTTGATTTCTTTAATTGTTTCAAGTAAATTTTCCGTTAATTTTTTATCTTTTTCGTCAACATCATTAACAACATACAATCCTTCATGATGTTTCAATCGTATAAACCCACCAACAACCAAGTCTTCTGGTAGTGTAAATACATTTCTTAATGAATACACTTCAAATTTATCAAAGTTTTTATTGATCGTGTGTTCTAAGAATGATTCTAATGTTGCAGTACCAACTTGAAGGTCTTCGATTGAAAATTTGGATTCACTATTGTTATTATTGTCATCATCATCATTATTCATATCAACGATTATATCTTCATTCATTTCATTTTCTTCACGTTGCCTTTTCTCTTCTTCAAGTTGTTTATCTATATTCACTTTTTGATTAATTAATGTTTGTTCTAATTGTTCGGTACATCTATACATAATCTCGTTAATAACATTGATTATATCATCGATGACAGAAATCGGCTGATACCCAAAATGCTCTATTAGAAGCATTGTGGTTTTAAATCCCACTTCGTTTTCATCCATTGAGTTTGACTATATTTTGTGTGTGCTTCCCACCCGAAAAGGAAGATATTTCGGTGATATTTGATTGTTTGGTGTTTTGGTGTTTTTCAAATCTCAGAACTCAACTAAAATTATGTTTCATTCTCCCAAATCTGAGAAATTTATCTTCAAAATTATCGATTTTTTTCTTTTTTCACCTACTTTTGGTGAATGTATCAGCCAAATTTTTGAATACCTTGAAAACCCAATTAAGTACTTGATTACATAAATTTGCTATCATTTGAAGCGTAAAATTACCATCGAAAATAATAAAGAATTTCAAGCATAGTGCAACATGTTATTATTTGCATTAGGTAACACTTAAAGCTTTATGTTTTTTAACATGTTTCTAAAATGAATCCCGTAATGTCATTCCTCAAAAATCATTACTTGGCGGTTTCTAGTTAGGCAAGATCTAAAAAATGTATTTTCGGATTGTATTTAAATCTATATAATATGTTACACATGAATTAACATGATTAATCTGAACTTTCGTCATTATCAGAATCACTATTGCTGTCATTGCTCGAATCGCCACTATCATCTGCAGTCTTGGCTTTGTCACTATCACTATCGCTATCAATATCAGAATCAGAATCAGATGAATCATCCTTATAAACTGGTGCTTCTTCATGTATTGGTTGAATGACAGGTAGGGAATCTTTCATTTCTTTTTCTGCTTCTTCATCATTAACGCCAACATCAATTGGTTCATTATCATTGTGGTTATTATCACTATTTATATCTTCGGAATCAAATTTGACATGATTTTTGATATTTTCCTTGATTTGTTCAGCCATAACAACCGGTTTACTATCTCTTTCCATACCCGGCGAAAGTAATGTACCTTCAACAGCTAAACCTTTTCCATTCACATGGATTGCACGTACTGTAAATTTAATTTTACCACCAATTGCAACGCCATTTTCATCACACCAATAACCTAATTTCTTAAAATTATTTTGACTTGATCCATTACTTCCTGAGTCTTCATTTTCGTTTGATTCTTCATCTGCTTGGTTTGGAACAAAATACCAATCTTCTGGAATATAAAATTTCTTAATACTAGCATTGAATACATCATGAATAAGCAAACCAATATGACTCTGAGATTGCATAATACTGTATCCTTCTAATAAATCTCCAATGTGTGGTTTCCAAACAACAAAATCAACATAAACCCATAAAAATGAAAATGGATTTTCATCTGAAACTTTTGCAACATAATTAAATTCAACATCAGCATCTTCATCTTCATTCTTTTTAATTTGTTCGTTCGAAAGTTTTATATTATCATATGAAATGATGATACCATCAACTTTACGATTAAACGTCATTATAAGGGGATCCAAATGTTGTTGACGTAAACCATCAATAGGATGGTCTAAATGGCATGGTGCAAGTGATAAATACATTTTTGCTTTAATTCTATGAAAACATTTTGAAAGTCCTGTAGTTTCATCCTTTATACTAACTTTTGAATCAATTGTTGCTTCTGTTTTTTGTTTCTTAACAGTAATAGCTTCGGCATCATTAGAATCTGAAAAGCGTCTCTTGGTAGCAACCTCGGCAGACATGATTGTGTTTAAAAATGTAGTTTATCAAAATGTTAAAAAAGATTTAATTAAATACAACAAATTAATTAATTTTAAACAAACTATATAAAAAGATGAAAATGATAAATGAAAAATGAAAAATTGTGCAAATTTTTTTCGAGATTCCCAAAACGAACAACAAAATTGAAAAATCATCTCCTTCTAAATATTCGTGACAATCTCCTTGTCGCGTTCGCAACATGGATTTGAGCGTCTTTGGGTGCTGGCGAATTTGATGTGGTGGCTGGTGAACGAAGTGAATAAAGAGGTTGAGGAACAGACTTGAAACCAACAAATGCTGATTCATCGGAGGGTGGCTTTATTGAAAGCTCATCGGCATCTTCACCTTGATTTTGTTTGAATACCATACCTTCTTGTGAATTAAGCTTACGGAATAATGGTTTATAAGCTGCCCATTTTTGTCTAATTTGTTTTTGTGCACGTAATGGGGTCGCTGCATCTTCATCTTCATTATATTCAGACACACCTGTAAATCTGACTTTCTTCAAATATCCTTCCCCTTCTTGATCAATGTTATCTGGATTACTTGGTGGGTAAACAATAACATTACCAACGATAACTGAGCTTGATCTTGATCTTGTACGTGATCTTGAAATTGTGCTTTGTCGACTTAATTCATTGGATGATCCTTTGGGTATTGCTTTAGGAGCAGCTGAATTACTACGACTTCTATTCTTGATAGGTGATGTTGATTTTGATGCCGACATTGGATTTTCTGATGATGCCTGTTTTATTGGGGAAACTAATCCATTTGATCTTACTTTTATTGTTCTTGGTGTACCACCATTACTTGATATAATACCATTACCATTACTTGTGTAATTTGAATTTGACCGACTACGGTTAGCACGTTGTAATTTTAATGCATTTTGGGCTTCCAGTGATGTGGACTTTAATGAATTTAATGGACTTGGAAAGTCTGTGATTTGATTACTAGTTCGTTCTTCGTTTAACGTATCGATTCCGGTATCAATATCTTTACGTGTATTAACCAGACCATTATTATTACCATTAGCACCATCTTCGTTGGAATCCAATGCATCAAATACCAGTTTCTTTTTTGCATAAGGCGAGGATGGAGTTATTTCTAATACTGGTGTATTTACATCTATCAACTCGTCAATGGTATTTGAAACTTCCGTTGAGCTTACGCTATTAGTTTCTTCTTCAGCTTGAGATTCAGCCTTGATATTCCCAGAAGCTAAAAGTGCTGAACTTTTAGTTGTCATTAATTTATGTTCTAAAGGTTTGCTGTAAACACTTCCATTTTCAGTTGATTTCTTAATATGATTTTGTAATCTTTGTTGTGCTGTTAAATGTGGATGTGTGCTTGTTGCAATTGCAAGTGCAGCAGCTCTTGCATGATCTCCCCTTTCCTTTTCTCTTTCATCGTTAACCGATTTTAAACCGATAAGGGACTGTCTTCTTCTAATAGAAGCTGTATTTGCACCAACAGCTGCACTGGATGGTGATCCATTTACTGATCTATTTTGAATTTGTGATCGTAATTGCGTATAGGATGTTGAATTTGATAAATTGACACTTGATCTCCTTTGAAGCATTTCATTTCTTTTAGCACTTGGTGATGAAGTTAATGAATTGGATCTTGATGAAACAGAAGATGATGATGATGGAGTTCTCGGCCCATTTGGTGAATTTATCGATTTTATTGAACCATTTGATACTTTTCTTTGTAATCCAGTTGAATATAAACTTCCAATTTTTGGAGGTTCAACAAATTCATCACTCTTTTCAGAAAATTCAATTTCAGATAGTTTTTTAGCTGCTGCAGATTTCATTTCTCCAACGGTTACTCTACGTGCAACTTGCCTTTGACTATCGGTTCTGGTTAATGAGTTTGCTCTTGAGGATGGTGCTGAAGCAATTCCTGCTGAATTCTGTCCCTTAAATGGCGAAACTGATGATGATGTTAGTGATGACAATCTTGAATTTGACGCCGATGATGTTTTGGGTAATCCACTAACTGATGCTGGTCTAACTCTCATCGAATTTGGTGAAGCTGTTTTTTGCCCTGGATTTATAATCATACGTGAAGGTGACTTAAATTCAGTATTTTCATCAATTGAGCCGATTGAATTATTGTTAGATATATTTATACTACCAATTGAACTTATTCTCCTCAAATTCCTTTGGTGTGTCATATCCTTCGGTGACACACTACCGGATAATTGATTTTTTGGTTGATGCTTCATTTCCTCTTGACTTTCCAACGCCAAGCTCATTCTTTTCATTCTATCATTTGCAACCCTTTCTTTCATTTTTTCTCTCAGATATTCTTTATTAAATTCATTATCTTTTCCTTCGGATACAATCATAACCCATTGATTATGTAAATCTTTTAATGCAGTTATCATTTGTTCAAGTGAGCTAACCATTTCAGAAGATACTTTTCTAAACTCAGATACAAAAATATTAGAATCTAAACTCAAATTTCTAATTTCTGTTCGTCTTGCATATTTTGAGATTATAGTTAATATCATACTATTTTGTCTTGATTTTGTAAACAACATACTGTTTCTTTGTAAAATCGCATGTAAATCCTTACGTTGTCTTGAATATGGTAAAAAGTAATTAATACTCTGGAAATAAACAGTTTTACCAGATTTTCTGACTTGAACATATAGATCAGCAATACGAAGTAATAATAGGTAAATGACATACAATGGACTCAAAGAATTTTTCTCATCTAGATGATGATGTTTCTGTTTTGAAATTGCTATAATTGAAGTATGAATATTAGATTTTATTTCATCAACAATATTCTGAAATGTTGCTAACTTAATTTCTAAAAATTCAAATTGTGATTTCAAATAATATTTTAAAACACTTTCCTGCCTTTTAATATCAATTTGTGGAATATCTTTGAAAATCAAATTTTCAATAATGGTTAATTCAATAAATTCTAATTTATTCGTCTTATTCTGTATGGACAATTTTGTTTCATTTAATTTATGTTGGTTATTGAATTGCTTTAAAGCTGCTTCAAAGTTAAAATTTATAACCTCTTTGACACTATGCAATAAAATTTCTAATAATATCATTGATTCTAAAGCTTTCCTTTTATTCGGCAGTGGAATTAGTTTATCCAAAGAAATTCCGTACGGACCGACAGGATTATTTCTACTAATACTCTCCAAAGAATCAAAAGTTATTGGCTTTAGTAAAAGTGGAACATCAACTTTTTGAGATGGATTATATTTCTGACAATTTTGTAATAATTCTGCACGACGATAAAAGTTATCATTAATATTAAAAATTACACCCGATAATAGAAGTACGGCCTGAGAATCAACAATTGGAGATTTTAAGTTTCTTTGATTATCCTTAACCCTTCTAATAGCAGTTTCAAATTGATCTATCTTCTCTAATGTATAATAATACTGAAATAATTTTGCATCGATGGGAAACAATGTTTTTATTCGAGGAGTCACTTTTGCGTGATCAGTTGCTGGTGAAGGGGATCGTGATCCATTCGAAACACCATTGTTCTTGTCCTTATCTCCAAGATCTAAGAATCTGTTTTGTGTTCCCTTAGCTGTCATTGCACTCCAAAACCTTAGTGTCTGTAGTGAACTCTAGACGGGCCTTTATTCTGTTCGTAATCAAATGGAACCTTTTCCTGAGCTTTCCAGATAGAGCGTGGCAAGTTTTTGTTTTTTCTATCAGTTGTTAGCGTGACATGAATTTCGTGAACATTTCTACGGATTAGGAAGTTACACAGATTATCGGGAGAGCATAAAAGGATTGGATATATACACGGGACTAACATCAAGCTACTTGTGTTTATCTAGAAGCCATTTCCAAACAACCTCTTTCTCAGCTTTACCCCGTGGATCACCAGGTGGGACTGACTTATGTAGCTGAAATTGGTCAAAAAATGTTTGCTTGGTTTTTTCATCAAACTTGTCAAGTTGCTTTGATGAAACCATAGTCATACGACGAACATCTCTTAGTCTTCTCATATAAACAACACACATAATTGCACCCATCATTAAACTGAATGCCGTTACCATTCCAAATGCAATACGTGATTCTTCAATATAATTTTTGAGATTCATACCATAGAATGCTGGCAGTATAGTTGCAACCGTGAAGCCTAAGGTAAAAATTGCAACTCTTAATTCAAACACCATTAGTGAATTACGATTCGCATCAAGAATAATATTAACGATATCTTCAGTTGATTTGATATTATTAATCATTTGCTCAGCTTGTTGCACAATTTCATCACATTGTTTATAGTATGATTCCAATAACATTTCTACTTCTCCCGTATCACGACTCTCACTGCCTTGTTGCGTTAAAATTGGCGTATCCGATTGAGTATTCAGTGTAGAATCATAAATTGTGGCCGCTCCCAGATGATCATCATTATTTACAGGTTGCTTCATAGATATATTATTATTATTACTAAAGTTTTCTTTACGTACAGTTTGTTGTTGTTGCTGTTTAGTTGTTGAACTTGCTTCATTTTCCTTGTCCATTATTAGTTTCTTTATTTCGTAATTTTCAGTAAGATACATACTTTCCAAATCTTCATCATTATCAAGTAGTTCGTCTAATGTATTTCTAATCAACAAAGACTTTTGATAAAAGGTAGTTAAACCTTTAGAGTAAACTAATAAATCCTTCAAATTTGCTCTATCAATTTGGGAATCTAATTCATTCAAAATTTTATCAACTTTTTCTAAATGTTCTCTTAACTCTGTTTCTAAAATAGCCATGACATTAACTAATATACATTCTAGTGCTTTAAACTCATAATTTTGATTAATTAAGGTTGTGTTATGACCATGGATTCCGAGCATGCCACCATGAACAACACGGGTTTGCAATTTACTTTCCAAATCATACATAAACAAACTTAATCTACTGGCAGCTTTGGGGGATGCAGTATCAAACACCAAGACTTCATTTCTTTTAATTAGCGCTTTAATATGTAACAAATTGATCAAAATACCATTGCTCCTAACAGCTATACTTGGAGCAACATCAACATTTGAAGAATCAATCTTTCTCAGGTCTCTTGGAAATAATTTATTTTGTTGCAAAAATGTATTTCTCGGGAACTTTTTAGAGACTGCACGCACTGTACCCATACCGTCAATCACTGTACATGAAATTGTTGAAACATCTGGTGATATTGGTTTCAGTACTTTTGATGTTGACGACAAGACAGATGCAGTGTAAAATCTATAATTTATTCTATGGATGTTTTGTAGTTGCGGTCGATTTAAAATGGAAATAAAACATGTTATTGTCTGTATAGTTTTTGTGTTCATTGATAATAGTGAATATATGTTTTTTATTGTGAAAATCAAAGATATAGAATTTAAGAGAAAAAATGTATATTACAATAGAAAATTAGGATGGCGCCGTTTTTGATTTTCTTAATAAATTTCATGTTCCTGCGAACCCGTTTTTATTTAATTCCCAATATTGATAGAATTTTCTTGGATTGAAAAGCCAATATGAAATAGATGGGTAAAAAGTTTTTCTGTTTGTTTTACATAAGCGGAAGTATAATAAATTAATTTAAACAAGATTAAAGCTAAAAAAAATAAACTTATAATGTTGTAAATTGAGGTAAACTTAATCGAAGAACTTTCTAGTCTTAGATGGTCCAAACATTTCTAACTTAATTGCAGGTAAAGCTGTTTCAGATAAAAGTTTTAGTCTTTCATCTAATGTGTTATTAACAGCAATTCTACCGGAACCATTGGAAATAATAACACCACCTGCAAGATCTTTATTTAAGAAATTAGTTTCATCAATTAAATATTCAGCTGAGAGGCCCGATGTTTTAGAGAAATTTTCAATTGCAATCTTTGCAGCTTCTTCAGCAACTGAGACATCAACTTTTCTAACTTGAATAGTAATTGAAGTTTCCATCAATGAATAAAGACATTCTTCAATTAAACCTATAAGTAATGATTTATATTTTGATTTGTCGGATGATAATTTCTTTAATTCATCTAAAGTGGAACCAAAAATGGTTTCTAAAGCTTCTTCTCTAGTTGATAAAACCTTTAATCTAGTCTTGTTTGCAATGGTAGATTTGGTAATTTGTTGAGCTAAGGATGCTTTCTTAAATTTATCTTGGTAAGATGCATCAATTGCATTGATTTCAGAACGTACAATAGAGGCCTTTTCAATTTCATATTCTTCATCGGCCTTTAATTGGATTTCCTTAGCCTTTTCTTCAGCTTCCTTCGTTATGAAGGATTCCATTTTCTTAAGTTCACCTTGAACCTGTCGAACAAAAAGCAGTTAAAACGTCACCAGAATGTTAGTATGAATTCAAAAAAAAAAGGAACACAATAAATAGCTTTCCGTATACGTACTTGGTCATCAGTAAGTGCTCTTGCAGAAGACATTGCGATGTTTGCAAAGAGGTAAAGAAAACAAAGCAGCTCTTTTAGTAGTACAAGTCTTGAGAATTAAGCAGCCACTTTTGAAGAAAGAAAGATTTCAAAAAACTGCAGTCGATCGACTGCAAATCTTCTGTGCACCGCGATTTTTTTTTCAGAGGCTCTGCTTTTGTCTCTATCTTTTATCTTGATTTTACCTTGTCTTGGGATCACATTGTTTCTGCTTTTGTCAGATAACGGCTGGTAATTTTGTGTAATGCACAGGTGTAACACTAACACTTTTGAAATATTCTACCAAGTATTATGGTATTGTTTAAAATGCCAATGTTAAAGCTAATCCTAATTATGGACAGCCTTGCTGACCGAATCAAGTCGATTTTTATTGACGAGCCTTCACATAGCAATAATGATGATGATAAGCCAGAGATGTTACTGCTGGAAATCACCGCATAAATGACAAACAAAAAAGTGATATAAGTGTTGATAATGTTTTTGAAAAAAATAATGCTTTATTATTAAAATCATTCTGTTCCAAAAGGACAGTCAAAATACTATTTTTAACCCGAAGAATATAAATGAAACGGGTGACTAAATGTATATAGGTTTAAAAGAAACTTTAAATTCTTAAATAATTTTCCTCGTGTACAAACATTTCTCCATTTTATGAATCACCTAAAAGTTCTGTAATATTTAAACCAAGTCTTACTTCACAACGAGTCCTCAAAGTTATGCCGTCAAGAATTGGTGACACTTTTGTAAAAGTTATTAACGGTTCAAACAAAGTCTTTCCACCACAATCAGTGAATATCGAGTTACATTATTCAATTCCATTGAATGATTCACAGAAGACTGCAGTCCAACAAATTTTGAGAAATCGAGTTAAAGATCCACCAGGTACTAGTAAAACATCAACAATTTAGGAGACTGTGTCTTGGTTATTACACGGCGGTATCAGGCCAGTTATTGTTGTTGCTTCTTCCAATGTAGCTGTTGATAGCATTGCACAAAAAATAATTGATGATTATAAATATCATATTATCGATGTGCCTTCAAATATTAGAGAAAGGGATTATACAATGGATTACAAGATATGATCAATTTGCAGCTAAGCGTATTAAACGTACACTGAAGAATGTGACTCGTTTGCAATATTGGTAATCAACATGCCAAGAATACAATACCTGTTATTATTATGGATGAAACAACAAAATCATCAGAGCCTCTGACTTCGATATCTATGGTTGATAAAGTTGTAAGAAAAGTGTTCTTGTTGGTCCTGAATGATAAGACATTTAAAAAAACCATTCCTTTCCAATACACAATACAGGATGCATCCAACTATCTTTGAATTCCCAAGACATGAATTTTATGATAATAAATTGAAAGATAGTATTAAATCAAATGATAGGAAGTCAAAGAAAATCAAATTTCCAGTATTTTATTATGATCATCAAGGTATGTTCTGCACAAAGATAAATATTGTTTCAAGCTTCCAAAAAGAAACTGGTGGTAATATTGGCATTATGACCGATGAAAGAAGAATAAATATTGCTCTGAGGAGAACAAAGTATGATTTTATTATGTGTGGTAATGCTGAATGTTTGTTGACAAACTAGGTCTTGAGAGATTACACTGAATCTTAAGATAAAAAGGGATAAGTTAGACAAATTATTTATGACTACTGATGTGGCATTATTATGCTGGTTACATACATACTATTCATTAAATTTGGATTTTATATTTGTGTAGCAGATAACCATGAACGGTTTTAGTGACATATTCCTACGCTAAACCTTATGAGAAGACATTGTTACAACTAATATCATTAACAACTTCTTGAAGTTGGCCATGCAGCATAAAATGTGCTTTGAAAACAGCACTTTGTAGGGAAACGATGCTTTAGAGCGCAAAACAACAAGTTCCCCATAGAAAAAAACTTTTCCTGCCGGGGATTTCTTTTTTTTACTGGGAAAAACTCAGACCCTCGAAATGGGAACATGAATATTCGCATTTTCCTCGAATAGGGAAAGTAACAAATAATTGAGTTTCCATAAAAGGGCAAACACAAGGGCAACTGCTTTGTTCTCCTCCTCCTCCTCCTCCTCCTTCTTCTTCTTCTTCTTCTTCTTCTTCTTCTTCCTTTATTAACAATCTTTGTTATCAAAAATCTCTGTTATCAACAATCTTTGTTATCAACAATCTTTGTTATCAACAATCTCTGTTATCAACAATCTCTGTTATCAACAATCTTTGTTTTCTTCTCTCCTTCTTTTCCTTTTCCCTCTCCTTTTTTTCCAATAACAATTTTTACAATGGAAAATCGGAGAATTACAAGAAATCAGGCTAGAATACAAGCTGCTTCTGCAAATGCCCAACAGGCCATTGCAGGTTTAGTAAATGTTCAAAGTGAAATAAATTCTGATTTGGACACTTCAGTGTCAAATCTAGATAGTGCCCTGGGTGGGATCCATGGGAGTCAACGAGTGTTAAATCGGTTGGAATTCCCAGAAACATTCACTTTGAAGAGAGTGTTGTTTAACGATGGTAGCTACCACGAAAGAATCCAAATTAAAACATTGTTTGACATCATTCCTCTGAACAGTGATGATGTTAACACCTTCATTAGAGGTTATGGTGAATTACCCGGGCGTGATGACATTTGGGAAAGGCGAAGACGACTTGCGTTAATGGTGGGGGTGCCTAAAAAATATGTTGAGCTCTTTTAGGACCAGATACCTCGAATTTAGAACTTTTATTTTATATTACATATTTTGTATTTTATATTTTTTAAAAACACAACAACATATCATATAAACTAAATTTAGTATAAGACCTCCTTAAATACTTTATGTCAAAATCTCGACCTGTTCCTTCAAGTTTAGACTAGTAATACATCCTTTTCAATACTACGTTATAATCATTTAAAAGTTGATCTTAAAACAATTTTCATATATTAAATTCTGTTTTTGTATTAATAAATGTAACTTGTTATGTTTTCAGTAAAATTGAATCTTTCTTGCCTTTCTAACATATCTGCTTTGACTACGGTCAATCTTTTGTTAGGCAAAAGTATGACTGGAGTCTTGGAACATGCACCGAAATGGTAAGTCGACACTTCATATCACCAAGTTACACAATAATGTTTTTGTTCCTTCGAGCTCAAGAACTAGTTAAGCGGAACAAGT
>JAKTWB010000012.1:0-131300 GCA_030560845.1 Pichia scutulata
CCACCACCGTCTGGCACCGGCGCGCAATCTCCGCCACGCTGCGCCCGCACACCCACCAGTCCATGCCCGCGCCCAGCAGCGCGCTGCCCTGCGCCGCCTCCCAGATCCGCTCGTGCACGTCGCCCGCCCCGACCCCGAGCCGCACCAGCTGCACCACGAGCCACCGGTCCTCCGTCTCGCTCCACTCTCTTTTCGCCGTCGCGGTGTACGGAAGCGCCAGCGCCAGGTCTCGCAGCGGATACTCGTACTGACACACCTTCCTTCTCAGCAGCTCGTTCTGTTCTTCCGTCCGTCTCAACCTCTCTTCACCACTCTCGATCTGGCCTATGTATCTCTCGTAGTTCTCCACCTCCCGGAACCGATCCCAGAACACCTCCGCGTACCGACGCACCTCCTCGTAGCTCTTCTCCTTCTCGCCAAAGTCACCGGCAATCGCCTCCAAATCGTATCTACCATACTTGGCATTGGCACTGATGAACGTGAAAAAGTCTCTACGTGTCCAATTGCCAAACCCGTCTTCCTTCATCAACAGCTCTTTCTTCCTGTTTTCCTCTTCTTCACTCAACGGTCTGGCGTGATCAATCATCGCTTGCTCAATCTCAACATCTTCTTCGGGATTTTGTTGGTTCTTCTCCTTCTTTGCCTTGATCTTATTCACCCTCTTGTAATAATTCCATTCTAATTCGTGTAATCTAATCAGTTCTTCATCATAAAATTGATGATCATACAATGTCATATTCTTTGGTGCTCGCAATTCAAATTCATCACCGCCTCCTACATTCCCACCACCACTGCCATCTCCATTATCGGCATTACTCGCCACCCTACCACCTTTGGTTTGCAAAACTTCTCTATAGTATCCATCAACCGAATAACTATTATTCCCCTTTCTCTCTCTTTTACTTAGTGAAATCCATGGATTGAGAGCAATGCCATTACCACCAATTCCATTTTTATGGTTGAATTCTTTCTTTTGGAAATTCTGTCCATTCCATTCGTAAACGGACTCATTGTTATTGTTTGAACTGAAATTTTGTAACTCGTCCAATCCAAGTTTAGAAAACTTCTTCTTCAATTCTCCCGTTCTCTCCTCCGATTTATTCAAAATCTTCTCTAATTCTTCATCATCCAATTCATGGGAATCCCCCGATGTCATTGCTGATGATGTATTGGATAAAATATTGGCAGCTCCATGTTGAATCATATTCAACAATTCATCTTTATTACTAGCTCCTTTACTAGTTCCATTACCAACTTCACCACCACCATTACCACCACCAACTCTACCTTGTTGAATAACTAATTGATCCAATCTCAATTTTTGTGATGCTCTCTCTAAAACTTTCTCCTCAATAGCGTTTTCAGTAACAAATCTAAACACTTTAACTTGCTTCTTCTGTCCAATTCTATGCGCTCTATCCATGGCTTGTAAATCTGCCTGTGGATTCCAATCTGAATCATATAATATAACAACATCTGCGCTAGTTAAATTGATACCTAACCCTCCAGCTCTTGTAGTTAACAAAAATACAAATTTCTCACTACCTGGTTTATTATATTCATCAATCGCATTGATTCTATCAACATGATCCGTTTGTCCATCAATTCTACAATACCCCCATTCACGAAATCCACAATAATCTTCTAAAATATCCAACATTCTACTCATCTGTGAAAATATCAAAACTCTGGAGCCTTGTTCACGTAATTTTTTCAATAATTTATCCAAAACTAACATCTTACTCGAATTGAAAACCAAATGTTCATCGGTTGTAAATGGTGGTCCCGGCTCTGCACCTTCAAACAAATATGGATGATTACAACACTTCCTCAATTGCATAACTATATTTAATAATCTAGTCTTACTCTCCTTTTTACCATTACTACCATTAACTGCATCTATATCTTTCTCCAAAATAGATTGATACCATCTTCTTTGCATATTGGACATACCAACATAAACATTCAATTCTTGCTTTGGTAATAACGATTTCTCAACTTCATTCTTAATACGTCTTAACAAAAATGGTTTTAAAACTTGATGTAGTTGATCAACAATAGAATTATCTCCATCATCACGATCTTCCTTGGAAAACCATGCATCAAACGTTGTCGAATCTGTGAAAATATCGGGTAGTATGAAGTTCAATAATGCCCATAATTCATGTAAGTTATTTTGCAATGGTGTACCTGTGATCAACAATCTATTTTGTGAATGAAACATACGGATGATTTGTGATAACAATGAATCTTCATTTTTCAATCTATGTGCTTCATCGACAATTATATATTGCCAATTGAATTTTTTCAAAACGGCCTTTTCTCTAATAACTATCTCATATGATGAAATCAAAACATCAAATTCACAATTCAATACTTGTTCTTTGATAATCAAATTTCTTTCTTCTTGGGTACCTGTCAAAACACAAGTTTTAACTTCAGGTGTCCATTTGGTGAATTCTCTTTGCCAATTTTCCAATGTCGATTTAGGGACAATCACAATATGTGGTCCCTTAATACCTTTAAAATATCTAATATATCCTAAAAATGATATAGTTTGCAACGTCTTACCTAGCCCCATTTCATCTGCTAAAATACCCGATAAGTTATTAAAATTTAATGAAATCAACCAATTTAATCCTTGAATTTGATATGGTCTTAATAATCCATTAATAAATCGAGGTGACTTGGTAAATTCATATCCAGTATCTGCTAATTCACCTTCTTGATCAACTATCATTTCTTGATTTTCATTATTTATCAATTCTGCATCTTCTTCCTTTTCAGTTTTACGTTTTTTCAAATGTCCAATATCGTCATGTCCATCATCTTCACCACCACTACCTTTTTCAATTTGATCTAAAACTTCTTTAAACTGTTCATCTTCTTTAGCTTTAACTTGTAAGAAGTGTTTAAACAATGGTGTTAAAGAAATCAAATGTTTGAATCTATCCCTGGTTTCTTTGACCTTCAGTTTCTTTTTCTCAAATGGAATGAAATAATCTATATTCACATTTCCCCTGTTAGGATATGTTGCTAATCCTGCTTTGTACACTGCAATTGGATCCTCAATTGTTGATGTATCCATTGCTGCATTGTCTTTTGTGTCCAACGTCTGTGTCATTGTCTACAGAATGCCTTAGAGAAGGATAAAAGAAGCAAATTCACGTAAAAGGAGTTGTTACTTTGTCGAAGAATGAGCGTCTACCGATTCGATTCGATTCGTTTCGATGAAATGAAATGAAATGAAAAATGAAAAACACAAACGCCAAAAACCTGAGCTGTATTTCAGCAAGTTTAACATCGGTCTCTTTTTTTTTTTTTCAACATGAATTTGACACTTGGATTTCCTAATGGAGTATTTATTTTAATTCCTTTTTACTAAAAAGCCAGAATGCCCATATACCACACACCCACCGAATCCACTGTTGGCCACATCACCTTATTAGAACAATACAATGCCGGATTTGTGCCTGATCAAACATCTATACCTTCTACGGACGACGTCTCATCATTTCAATGGTTCCCAGATGTCACCACTTGGGACATCGAAGAACTTGAAATCATGTCGGGGAACATCACTTCTAAATTAGGTAGCAAATGGTCAGTTGAAAACACAAGTCGCTTTTATCGACGCACTGAATTGTATTTAGGTACAAAAAGAATGTGGAAAAGGAAAGAAATAGCGGATCATGAATGCAATAATGAATTGAATTTAGGCGTTCCATTACATGTATTAATAGAATCTGCAAATTTAACCTTCGGTATCAATAATTGGATATCTACAGTTGAAGATAGTATCATTACCACTTATGAATGCAATCTAGAAGATGATTCGAAATTGAATAAACTTGTAATCAGATCCAAGGTTAGGTTGATATTAGGTGATAATACGAGTATTGAAAAATTTGGATTTGGAAATGCCCTCAAATTGGATAAATTCATGGCCTTCAAAAAGGCTAAAAAGGAAAGTGTTACAAATGCAATGAAACAATGTTTTGCAAGTTTAATTGTTTTACTGTTTGAATATGAAGATGCTGTAAAGAATGGATTTTATGAAAAATATACATTTAATAAACGTTAGTTAACATTACTTAAAGATTTGATCATTTCATTACCGGTAATCATCCCCGTTGTCAAAAACATTACTTGTTTATCCCTGGTTATTGGATTTTTATCCAGTATATATTTAATGGTTGAAATCTCACTCCATGTTATACCACCAATGACAGTGATTATAATTGCACTTTTATTGGAATTTTTGGTTATACTTGATAATTTAGGTGGTACGATTGAAGAAAAAAGCTTCTTTTTAGATTCAGGGAGTAAAAATTCCTCTGTTTTACGAACATTCAAACATTCAAAATTTAAATTGTTCCATCCATATTTTATTAAATGTTGTGGTGGTGATCGATTCGAATTCGTGTTTGGGAAAAATGATCGATCATAAATCGATTGAACTAATCGGGTAAATAATGGTACATATCCGGGATATCCAAAATCTGCATCATTATAAAGTTTTGTGAATTCCTCTTCATTATTATTAACTATGTTGTTCACATTCTCTTCATGGATTGGCAACAAGTTGAAATTTTTGGATATGGTTTGAAAATTTTCCATTTTTTGAACACCTGATTCCAATAAATTTTGATTTTGAAATGATGATAAAAATGAATGTGAATGTGAATTTAAATTTTCATTTAAATCAATAAATTGTATTATGCCTAATTTTTGTAAATTTAAAATAATAGGAGTTGTATTATCAAATCCAAATTTATTAATCAATTCTAAATTTAACATTTCAAAATCAGAAGTTTTGAAGCCCAATTTCACAATCGATGTTAATATAATTAATTTTATAATATCAAATAATGTTGCATTATATAAATTTAACAGTTGTGATAATTTATTGAAAATTGCAGATATTGATAATTGATTAGATAAAATATCCTGTTGTAATTCAATTAATTGTGTAAAATAAGAATCCAAATTTGAATCTTCTAAATCATCAAGTGTACCAATATCCAAATGTTTATTGAAATCCATGAATTTTTCTGAATTTAGTATAAAATCAACTAAATTAGTATGATTTGAAACATTAGATTGCACTAACTTTAAATGATTTAACTCATTAACGAAATTTTTAATTTCATTTAAATCTTGTAAATTTTTAAATTTTTCAAATTTTAATTGTAAATTCTTAGCATCTTTGTTCAATTTTGTACCAACATTACTAAAATTTAAAAATTTTATATCGTTATAAATGTCATCATTGAAATTAATAACTTTGTTATCAGTATCGAATTTTAAAGGTTTTAATTGTGAATCTATATTGAAAAACTCATTTAATAAACCAGCATATGATAGTTGTGATAATAAACACGGTATTAAATCATTGGATCTATCCAAAACAATTAAATCTGTCGATCTTGTATAAAATGAATGAATATTTAAAAATAGCATTTCATCAATATCATCAATTACTTTCAATTCTTCATCCTTTAAATTATTTAACAAATAATCATTTTTCAAAGTTTCAAAAATTGACCAGAAATTCTCTGATAGTTCACCCAATAGAAATAAATTGGTTATTCTTATTTTGAAATTGGATTTAATGTATAACTGTAATAACGATTTAGCCAATTGTTCAACTGGGGTTGGTGAATTATTCAAGTATAGATCTTTGAAACCTGAATCTTTCAATTCTAATGAATATATAAGTGGTTGAATTTCAAAATATAATAATGAATTGAACATATAGTGTGATGTAAGTAAACTAGAGAGTTCAATGTTTGATAAGTATGAATCAATTGAGAATTTAATTAACGGATGTGATAAAATTAAATGAATGTTTGAATTGCTATTTAAAGTTGCAATTTTCGATTTTAATGTCGTTAATTTCTTGAAACCCCTCTCAGTTGTTCTGGCATCGTCTTCGTCTTCATCACCATTTAAATTTATGAAGAAAACAATTGATTTAATATCATCATTAATTAAACTTTCTAGATTTTCATTAAACCATATGATTTTAGATATGTTTGAAGATTTTAGGAAACTTGAAAATTTATTATCAGTAATGAAATTTAGTTGATTAGATAATGATTTATCTAAAACGAGTAAATTAGACACATTTTCTTCTTGATATGAGGAAATTGTAGAAAAAATAGATATCAAGTCATCAATTGGGGACATTATTGATGCTGATCCTGATAAGAAAAGAAATGTAAAGATAGTTGTTAAAACTAACTTTAGCTGTATACATTTAGCGAGAAACAAATTCATGTTGATGAAATGTTCCATTTACGTTACATGATTATATGAAATTTCTGGATATTAGTACAGCGTGTCATCAAGATATTAGCAGTGGCAAAAACAAAAATTGACATTTTTGATAATTGACTGAGTGATTGATTGAGCAATTGAATGGATAAGAAAATAAAAGAATAATAACATTTTAATGGTAATTTATTGTAAAGAAGATATTTATAAAAGGAATAGTGTAATAATATAAAAAGAAGTGAAAGGCATGTCTAACATATATCAAACCAAGTTCAACTTAAGAATTTAAGCATCATCTTCAATTCTTTTCTTTTCTGCAAGTGCAGCATAGTATGTTTCTCTGGTGTTGACCATGTTTTTGTGTATAGACCACCAACCGAGACCAAATACGGTACCGATAGCCATACCGACACCGATGTCGATGATAATCTTTCTCTTCATAGAGCCTGTGATAGGAGCAATAGCCATTGTGTGTGTTGTTTGTGTGGGGATGGAACAAAAGACACCATTGTACTGTCTCTCCATGTATTCTACACCATTTCTAAACTGCAAACTCTTCACTGGTCGCTCTCTCACCACTTTGGGAGTGCCGCATCCGTGCACCACGGGCGGCGTTTCGGCCAGGACCAATCACAGCGCGCGCCGTCGGCACAGCAGGAGCGCACCGCCACACCCGTCGTCCCATGTGGCGCACGCGCTGAACGCTTTTCTCTTCGATTTGCTTATTGTGAGAAAACCAACCTGAAGTAAGTAACCGAATAGAGCTCATAACTACTATTCAACGCCTACCACACATCATGTTTGCAAGAGCCTTCTCAAGATCCACAGTCAGACAATTCTCCGTCTCATCTAAACAACTCTCCGGCCCTCATTTCCCTGAAGGTGCCTACAACAACTTACCTTTCAAGGTCAAGAACAGAAGAGTTCCATATGCAGTTCCACATTTGATCTTCTGGATCTTAGGTGCAGGTATTCCTGTTCTTGCCATTGTCGTTCAACAAAAGAGAGCTGGTAATTTATAGATTATCTACTTTATTCACATTATATAATACATTCACATAAATATATTTATAAAAATTTTCAATTCATTTATTATTATTATTAATACTCTTACTATTCCATCATTCATCTCTTGATAATATCACGCCTACTACGCAATACACTACTATTTCGACTATTCAATCCTCCGCTACCTCTACTGGGTGGTTTGAATTGAAATCTGTATCTATTATTACTACCTCCACTACCCGCAGTTGATGTAATTATTCCAATTTTTGATAATTTACTACTATTATTACTATTGTTACTACTGTCATTACTTATTTGCATTGACATTGATCTATCTTTATTTCTGAAACTTCTATTCGTACTTTCTGCTTGAATATTAAAACTCATTAAATTTAGAATATCTTTACCATTCGTACCTGCCTTTTTCATATCATTTTTAGCAATGCTATTGTTGTTATTATTATTACTTTTAGTAGGACCACTAATCTTACTACCAAGTTTTCCATTTGTTTGACTGAATTTTCTCATTTTACTTATAAAATCTTCCTTATCTTTTTCCTTCTCATTTTCTTTCTCATTTTCATTCTCTTTATCATCTTCACTTTCCATACTAATATCAATCACACTACTTTTGCTTCGACTATTCATGCTATCTCCAATTTGTAACTTCAAATTCAATCTTTTATTCTCTTCTTTTAATTTATTAATTTCAGTTTGATATTCATTACATTTATCTAACTCGATTCTTGATTTTCTCAATAATTCTTTTAATCGATTATTTTTACTCTTCAAAACTGTAACTTCATTGTCTTGATGTGCAATTAAATCCTTCATCTGTATATACTGAAACTTACTTGCAAATTGAATATTATTTAGTAGTTCAAAGTTAGGTTCAATAATTTCCTTAATATTTTCAGGTATCTTATTCATATTTTTTTCTAATTTAACAATTGAAACTTCTTCCACTTGACATTTCCCACATTTTTTATTACCTATTGTATGTTAGTATCATCTAAAACATAAAATCAAAATAAAAAGTCTCCAAGTCTTAACGTACTTTGGTTTATATGATCTTGACATAACACATGTGCACACGAGGTTAAGTACAATGTACATGTACTGCTCTTTCGATAACAGATTCCGCAGTACAAATATGGCTCATTCATTACTTCTTTGGCTATTAAATTACCTGGTACTTACTGATTATAAAACAAACTATACAACAAACATGGAATTTGCCGCTCAAATGCCAAAACAGGAAATTATTGTAACTCAAAAAATTTCCTAATTCGCTAACTCAATCCAAATCCATGCCTAAATCTTCTAGATCATCATTTGGTCTATTGCTGTTGGTATTTGTATTGGCGTTAGAACTGCTTGTACTTGCATTTGCATTTGCATTTGACAGACCCCCCAGAACACCGCTTGCAATTGTACTCAGGTTTTGTGCCAAACTTGCAGGCTCTCCCGCATTGTTATTGCCACCTCCAAATTGTGTAGCTACCATATTTGCAATGTGTCTTGCAAAATCAACACCTGAAGGTGCATTGGCATTTGTAGATGAAGTTGATGTTGTAGTTGAATTCACCACTGGCGGTGCTGGTGATAATGAGGAGGATGTTGTCGAGGATCCAGTTGCTGAATCTCGTTGTGTCTCTTCCCTTTCCCTTCTTTCTTGTAATCTTTGACGTCTCAATTCATTTGCTCTATTAACTGCCGATTCATGTGCAGCTCTATGACGTGAAATAAAAGCAAGTGCAGGATCTCTATTTGTATTAGAGCTCGGTGATAATGGATTTATAATTACCGGTGTCTGTCTAGTTTCAGAAACATTCCCATTATTATTGTTATTAGTATCAGTATCGATTACAGTGGTATCAGTATTATGATTATCATTAGTACCATTATTAGTACCATTATTAGTACCATTATTAGTACCATTATTATTATTAGAATTATTATCATTTCCAGAATTATTATCATTTCCAGAATTACTGTTTTGGTTGTTATTGTTATTAGACAATTCGTGAATGCTGATTGATGCAGCTACTGAACCATTTGGACCAGTTAATAAATTGTTTAAACCTGGAATATGTGACAGTATATTATTCAGATCATTTGGTTGAGGTGTAGTATCTGTACTGTTTGTAGCATTGGTGATTGCATTTGTATTGGTGATATTCGTGGTTGCATTCCTATTTCTGTTAATATTACTGGTTGTTAATGGAATTGAACCACTTGCAATTATTGTAGCACTTGGTCTAACACTACCATGATGAGCAATGGGAACATTACCAAAGGAAACTGCTGGTATACCAGATTCAACCATATGGGTTGGTAAATTTGGATAACCATTTAAAATATTTCTGACCTCAGGAGTCAGAATTTCATTTATAAAACTTTCGGGGTATTCTTGTTGCCTACACCTTGATTCAGCCAGCCGAATGGCTTCTTTTAATTGTGCCTTGAATCTATTTAATGCATGTGGTAACGTTTCATTGACCTTGAGTGCTTCAACATATGCACTTAATGAATCTGGCGTATTTCCTTGATATAAATGAATAAATCCAAGTTGACATAAACTTGGAATGTAACCTGGTTTAATTGATAATGAGCTTAACAAATCTTCTTTTGCTTCTTCAATATTGTCCATTTTAACAAATGTAACTGCTCTATTATAATAGATTGCAAAATTATTGGAATCCTTATCAAGGGCTTGTGTATAGTACATTAATGCTGCACCATAATTCAATGCACGAAATTTTTCATTTCCTAAATTTCTTAATTCTTCAACACTTTTGTCCATTGTTGTTAATACTTGGTAATACCTACAAGAAACAACCTATTCTTCTTCCTGAAAAGAAAACGCCATTTCCCATTTCCCATTTCTCATCTCATTTCATTCTATATGATTTCTCAGCGAAACAGAAGAAATTTGGAAGCTTGAAAATTGAAAATTAATTACGTAAATTAAAAGTTTCTCCATACTATTTGCCCTTCATATTAAGTCTTTCTTAGATATCATGTATTCGACAACTCCGTCGCCACCACAACCACCACAACAACTCACTCTAGCCGATCTCAATTTTGTGGAAACAGTTCCTACCAAACCAGAGCTTTCCAAGTTGATATGTCTAGAAGATTCCAAAAGTTTACAATCATTTTTGAAGTTATCAAGATATGCAATTGACGATAATTTGAGACCTAATTTGAACAATTTTTTAAATCACAATGAAAAAAATAGTCAATCTATTTTTAAGTTTAATAAAAATTTAGAATCTCTGAAATCTAAGTCTTGCTTACCTATTTTAAATTTGCTGATTTATCCAGAATGGAAAAAGCGTGTAGATGTTATAAAATACTGTCAATCTGAACTTAATAAAATACACGAAGAAGTTAATACAGAAGATGATGGATATACCAATTTATCATCAGACGAAAAGAATAATTTATTAAGAATTGATCCATACACATATAAAAATTTAGAACAAAAACTAAAACAAAAAAATGCACAAATAACTCAATTAAAGAGTTTTTATAATAACGAAGAACAAGTTGAAATTATTGTACAAAACAGATCAATTGAGTTGTTGAATGAAATGTGTAAATTAAACCGTTTGAACATCTCCAATGACTTCTTGGAGTATGTTAAGGCAACAACTGCTTCTTCATCTTCTTCCTCGTCATCCCCACAATAAACACTTACCAGCTTCCTCTTAATTAATTAATGTTTTCCATGTACATACTTTTTATAACTTTTTATATTCATTTAATGTTAAAAAATTCTTGTGATTAGTTTATACCACTTTTCTTAACGTAAATGAGGTCTCATTTTTTTCTAATCTCAACATGTTTCTGAATTTTGAAAAGTTATGTTTACGTTGTATCTTCCACTTCCAATAGCATTGCTAAATTATCATCAACATCATCCATACAATGGATGAGCATACGACTAAATACCACACATTAATTGAACATGCCGTTACATCAATAGTAAAAACATCTGAAGATCCAAGTAATTTTGAAAAACATTTTCTACAATTACAAGCAGTTGTACCAAAGTTTGGGTTGACATTAACACAACTTAAATTACTCTTAGATATTATAATTGACACGAATTCTGAGTTCAAGAATTCTTTTAAATCCAAACTTGTTGATATATTAGTGCCTAGAGATTTACTAGATTTCAAAACTATTTTAAACGTTTTATCAGTTTTTAAAGTTAGCTCTTATTATAATGTTAAATCTAAAATTAAAATAATCCCTAAAAGTATTCAAGTTAAGTTGTCTTTATTTTTAACTAGGAACTTTATACATATAAGATGGGAGCCTAGATTTATACAAATTATAAATTTATTGTTTGGGATTTTATCAATTGGTTATTTAAGATCAAATATTGGATTATTTCTAGTATATATTTTGAGCAATATTAATAGTATAAATAAGAACTATAAATTGATTTACTTTTTTAACATTAAAAGATTAGAAATAATATTAGAATTCTATAATTCTGACTCAAAATCAAGTTTGGCATTGTTGTTATTTGCAAAATCGTTTCTTAATTCAGTCAATAAAAACGAAAACTTTGAGCTAATCTCTGAAAATTACAATTTAGTTTTACATGATTTAAGGATTTCAAAAGGTATATTTGGTAAAATAGATCAAGAATATATTGAGTCATTGAAAGGAATGTCCACAGATATCAAATATTTGCAAAATAATATTGATTTATATACTAGAATAATTGAGAACTTGAACACATCAATTTCTACAATTTCGAATTTTAAAAGGAGAAAATTTCTTCATGATTCGAATATAGAATTTGAAATTTTGTTTAATAATATTTATACAGTTGATGAATTATGTGAAAACATTAAAAACAACGAGTCAATTCCAAACATGATAGATTTTTTTAAAACTTTCTCAATCATTGGTTTAAATGATTTAAATTTTTCTAAAATGTTAACCATCATTAACTACTTATCATTTTTTGATGTTGGTTTTATCAATTCAAATATTATTGCAATTCTAAACATCCAGGATAATCAGTTTGTTGTTTCTAGGGATATGTGTTGGATGTTTAAAAGTATTGCAAACCTAACTAGAATTACGAGTATGAAAATCCCAATAACTTATGATCTATTTCGAAAAACCATAACCCCATCCAATGAAATCACCAATGACTATTACTTTAAATCAATTAATGCATATGAATTAATTCAATTTTTAGATCCAAATTATGAGCTTTATGAGCCAATGATTAATGAAATACTTGATGTGATATTTGAGTCAAATGATTTAGAAAAATTTCAAAAAATTGTTTTTTTAGCATATAATTGGATTGAATCACCAACTAATTTTAATAAATTATTGTTGAGCGTTTTAAATAGATTTAAGTTTGTCAATTTTCAAAACTTTATGAACGAATTATTAATTTTAGTTTCATTCATGCACAGATTACCATACAGTTCAATAGATATAAATTTATTAATTTTGAAACCCGATATCGTATCTTATAATTTTTTTTCAAACGATTTAAATAAGTTAAATTTGTTATTGCAGCATATTTTATTTTGTAAATTATATTATTCAGGATATGGAATAAAACAAATTGAAATCAATCCAAGAAATATGAAATTAAAAAACTTAAAAGAATTACATAATTCATACGTTTTAGACATTTGTAACTCATTATGGAGAGGCAAACCTTTATCACAAACAAGATTTAAATTTCCACCAGAATTTATGAATTCTAAGTCTTACACTTATGATTTGATTAACTTACCAGGCATAAAATCATTAGATTTAGATATTGCAGCAGATACAAATGAATGGGACCATCGAATAATCATTCTTAATAGGCTAAAAGATTACAATTACTTGGGTATTTACAACTTTTTGCACAGTTCAATTCGAAGTTTACAAAGATAAGATTAATTTCCTAATTAGGAAATATAATACTGCAGAAACAATTTTACCAGTCTTAACCGTACTTAATGAACCTGTGCTTTTACTCAATATAGACAATATAATCATTTTCTTGTATAATACGTGTTTTTCCTTAGTACAATGTATATTAACAACTTGTGACGCCATTTTAATTACTTCACTAAATTGTAGATCCCACATTTGTAGACATTGTATGATTCATTCGAAATTACCGATTTTTTGAAGATTTTTTAATGCGAGATTAAAATAAAGGAATTTCAAACTGATTTCAAGTTGAGTCTTTTCCTGCTTTTTTTCAGTCCAAATACTTGTCATATTGCCTAGCCATAAGTTTTGGAAATGAGAGGGAACGACGGAGTTGCATCGATTGATTCACAGAGAGAATTACATTCAACTAATAATGATGAACATTTAAGATCTTTTAGCCCAAAAAATAGCTCATCATTTAACAAAACATTAACAGATGAATTTACAATCGATGAATCAGAATTTAATTTATCCACCAGTTGGGAAAATTCAGAAATAGTTGATTTTGAAGGGGAGAAGGTTATACTGGAAAATAAAAATATATTCCAAAGTAATAAATTAAAATTTCAATTACTGGCTTCAATGCTTTCATTATTTCTGATTGGTTTAACAGATCAAACAATTGGATCATTAATTGAATATTTTTTAAAAAATTATCAAATCGATAGAGTTCAACTTTCTTATTTATTTATCGCACAATTTTGTGGTTATATACCATCAAGTATTTTGAATAATTATTTGATGTCAAAATTTGGTTTATATTTCGTTTATTATTCATCATGTATTGCAACTATTTTTGCAAGTTCATTTTATGTTTTTAAGTTGCCATTTGTTTTTTTACCATTTGCATCATTATGTTTTGGTTGGGCAAATGGTACTTTTGATTGTTGTTTGAATTATTTTGTTGGTACTCTAGATTATTCAAATGAACTTTTAGGTTTAATGCATGCTTTATATGGTGTTGGGTGTTTAGTGACACCTGTTTTATCTAACTATCTGATTTCTAAAGGCATGGAATGGAATCATTATTATTTTTTATTAATTGCAACTGCTTTTTTAAATTTGATTATAGTTCTCTTATTTTTCAAAAATGAAACAAGTCACAAATATAGATATGCTTTAATGATTAATTCCAAATCAGATTCAAGTTATGCTAGTGATTTTGACCATAGTCCAGTTGTTTATTCTGAACCTACGATTCTAGAAACTATCGCAAATAAGTACATTATATATTATTCAGTTTCATTATTCATTTATGTTGGCTCAGAATTGAGTGTTGGAGTTTGGTTAAATAATTATCTGTTTAAGATTCAAAAATTAACTCAAAAAAAATCATCAACAATAACTTCTTCGTTTTGGTTGTGTATGACAATAGGCAGAGTTGTTTTAGGGTTTTTTACCGGTAGATATTTTGAAGATGCTGAAATTTATGCAATTATAGCATATAGTTCACTTGTTACAGTTGGATGTCTAGGTTTTTGGATTTCTGAAAATTCAATTATACTACAAATAATTTCAGTTTGTTTTGCTGGTTTTTTTATGGGTCCACTTTTTGGAACGACGGTTATAATTGCAATAAAATCATTGCCAAAAAGATATTCGTTACGTGGTATTTCATTAATTGCAGGTTTTGGTGGTGCAGGTGCTGCCATTATTCCGGCAATTGTTGGTTATATTTCTGAACATTTCGGTCCGACAAATGACAGTGATAATGCAAGTGGTGCAGGTTTAATACATTTTCCGTTTGTCGAGTTTGTATTATTTTCAGTAGCCGCTATGCTATGGCTATCATTTTATTTATTTTATAAGATCACATTTGATCAAAAAATTAGATTAAAATAACTGATGAAAATAGAGATTAAAATTGATTGGTTAAGACGTTTTATGATTTTTAGGGGGTTTTGTAGGTATTTTAAGAAGTTTTAAGAAATTGTTGCATACTTTTGTGTTTTAAAACCTTGTTTGAAAAGACAATACATTTAAAATTTATAAAATTATAAAAAAGTACGCAGTGTGATCATCTGGGATTTTGCAAAATTATAGATGGTTGTTTTGTTCTTCATAAGATCCTGTTTGGTATTGTTGCAGCAATGGTGATGATGATTGTGATTGCAGTATTTGTGATGATTGCCGTGAGCCAAACAAAGACTGTGAATGTTGAGGCTGTACATAATTTGAAGGTAATGGTTTGTGATTTGGGGTAGAAATATGATTATTGTTTTGATATACCCTATTATTTGTATATAATTGTGGTTGATAATTAGTATTTGGAATTATTTGTTCAATAGGTTGAACTTGACTGTGGTTTTGATTATGATACTGGTTTTGACTAAATTGTATCGAAGAAGGATAGTACTGACTGCTTAAATGCTGTGTATTCAAAAAATGTTGATCAGTATGTTGGTGTTGTTGATGTTGTAGGTGTTGTTGTTGTTGATGATGATGTTGTTGTTGGTGCTGTTGTTGAGGTTGTTGCTGTTGCTGTAGTTGTAGAGGGGACTGATTCGGTGGTTGAATCGATGGCAATGGCGGAATTTGAAGTAATTTGCTATTGCTGATATTGTTATAACCATTAAACGGACCATTTTGAATATTATGATAATTATCAATACCATTATGATTGTAATTATAATTATATTTATGAAAAGGTTCAGGAGATTCATTTGCAAATGCCATACTTGACGAATCGTTATTCCAATTATTAATATTATCATTATTATTGTAGCTGTTATGACTAGAATTATTCGTATTTGATAAATCACCACCCATAATATGATGTGAGTTTAAATACGACATATCAGTTTTAACATTATGATCACTTGGTGAACTGTGTCGATTAACCGAATCTTTTTGATCATCTTGATTTGAACTTGCATTGTCATTAGTATCTGAATTCTCATAATTAAGGTTAAATTTTGGTTGCCAATTAGTTTGCATCATCCATAAACTTATGGGTATGTCTAAGTCAGATATTTTAACAGTTGAATTATTAGTGTCTTCTTTATTATTCAAAACAATATTTTGCATTTCTGGTAAATTTGAATTTTCAGAATTAATAACATTTGATATTGTATTTGGTTCATATAATCCATTAGTTGTTGAATTTTCATTATTTTCATTATAATAATTATCAACTGTTTGATTGCTATTAAATTTAGATCTTTTTGATGAGATATTGTCGGCTGATGTATCCACCTGGCAACTTGGTTTTGAATTGGTATTAGTAGACTGATTTAGGACCATATCTAAATTCAATTTTGGTAAAAACGAAGTACCCTTAGCAAAAACACTTTCGGTAAATAACTTGTCAAAGTCAATACCAATTGAATCAAAATTTGAACTATTTATATTTTTTGATGGATCGTGCATATCATTTTCAAATGCACTGTTTGTTAAAAATGATAAATCTGGTAATTTCAATGATGCAGGTTTGAATTCAGATGTTTCATTTTCATTTTCAATATTATTATTGTTTTTTTTATGGTCGATATCTTCCGCATTGCGTTTTCTTTTATCACTACTATTTAATTTTGTCATTTGAATTTTAGAAAAAGTTCTATTAGTATTTCTGGAATTATTTGGGGCAACTGATTTTACCACATTTCTCAAATGGGCTTTTGAATTGTAAATTGTACCAAAAACACACAACATCGGGTAACAATTTGGAAATTTCTTGAACGTATTTTCCCAAATACCTAAAATTCTTAAAAAAAACTTTTTTGAAATGCTGGAGATTCTTTGATCTTCATTTAATAAATGATACAACATTATAATTCCTGAAGACGTTAAAACATTATGGGATAATAATGCAACTTTACTTACCATATTTTTAGCGACTAAATAATCACACATCATTTTTAAAATTTGAGTAGCTTGAAACGTAATTGCCCACGATGGATAAATATCAGCTTTATGTCTTAAGATGTTTGCTCTATGAATAACAATCAATAAGCAGTAGTATGAAGATACCAACATAATTGATAAAAATGAATGAGTTGAAGCATCATTGAATTTAAATTTTAATTCGTTTGGTAGCTCACTTAAATATTTGATCATTAATAAATCACATTTCTTAATCAAATTTAATACATGTTTATTATTGGAAATTGATCTTGTAATTTCTTGTTGAATAGAACTAACTTTATCATATAATTGAGCAAATTTAATTAAATGTAGTAAATTAATTGATTCTAAATATGTCAAACCAGAATCTTTTAAATCATTTAATTTCAACATACTATGTTCAGACTCATTCAAATTGATAAAGAAGGGCTTTGAATAACCAAATGCAGTAAATCTATCTTTGAAATAAAGTATCCACCATAATCTCTTTTTAATTTTCTTTTTATATAAAGATTCATTTTTTGGAGATTTCAATTGGAATCCATATTGTAATGCAATTGTGATTGCAACATGAACCCAATAATAATCATTTTTAGCCAAATTTGACATGTTATCACAATCAACACAAAAACATAATAAAGATTGAATGACTGCAATTGGTTCAATTTCAATTGAGTACTCAAATAATAATTTTGCACGTTTAAAAAAAATCTTTGAAATTAATAAAGCCTCATCCTGATCACCTAATTCAGAGACTTTTTGCCATGCACCAACAAACATGACAGAATTTAATAACAGCAAAGATGGAGGATTTTTTACATCTTTATACGTTTCATAAAAGTTATTTTTATCAATTATTGGTAACTGAGGATTAATAAACTCAAAAAAGTTATCAATGTAATGCCAACAAGTTTCTTCATCGGGTAGATTAAAACAACCAAAAGCCTCTAACATTTGAAAGTCTATTGGATCTAAAGTGTAAGAACGCTTGTAATTTTCAGTTATTTTATCTAAAGCTTCATTCAAAATATCTCTCATAAAATTATTATGACTTGAATCATTAATGCCAAAGTCTAAAGTCATTAGCTGATGCATGTTTTCCTTCAACACAACGTTATGATCCAATTTTATTGAATTCAACTTAGGAAATTTTTCATTTATGGGCTGGTTTAAAAATGATGATGAATAGGAAGGAATTTTAGTTGAATATTCTTTTGCTTCAGGTTTGGGATTTAAATTACTTAGGTTTGTATTTAAAACACTTATATTTTTTGGTAACACTGGCACGCTTGTTGCATCATTTGTACTATTAGATGTTATAGTTGTATCTGCGAAACCCTTTTTTATATCAGTGGGTTGTGATTGTGACGGCCTTGGTGTTGAAACTGAAACGTGACTACTGCCATTGTTACTATTATTGTTGTTATTGCTGCTATTATTATTGTCAGTCATTATATTATCATCATTGGGTATTAGAGGTATTCGTTCAGCTGAAATTGCTACTAGAGATTTTTTCCTATTTGCACTTCTTTTCTTTCTAACATAAATAATACAATCAGATTTTGAATTCACACAATTAGTACACTTTTTATTCTCATTATTAATTTTCAAAGAAACATCACATTTAACCTTTTTATTATGGCATGAAATACAGGCTTTTGTAGACCTTGAACGTTTGCGTTGAAATGAAGGTGATTCTTGATTAGTTGAATCCGGGTTTTCATCTATTATTGAGTCATGGTTATTATTTATCGTCGAAACATCCATTATTGTTTGTTAATAGAAGATATACTTTTTCAAATCTTAATGTTGATTATTGAGTTGATTGTGTTTTAACATCAAGCTAGGTATAGAAAAGAGTTAATAAAAAAAGCCTTAATTTTATTCAAAAACTAGAAAAGAGTATAATATGCTGGAACTAAACGGTTTATCCAGAAACAATAAGTGAAAAGTTGGTTTATATATTATCAAAGAAAGAAAAAAAACACTGAGTATGCTTCACGATCAATGAAAAAGTTACGTACGTATTGAAAAACCTGGTCTTTCCTTTTTCTTGGCAATTAGAGGGGTTCGAAATTTCATTGATGGGAAAATAAAAAATTGGGATTCAGTTTTGTGTGGGCATTGGGAATCGAACCGGGGTTCATTCAAAAAACAACCACTGACTCTGGTTTCTAAACGTGACTCTGGTTGACACGAATCGTCTGACCCGGCCCGACTCTGTTCCTTTGACTCTATTTTCAACTCTTTTCACAGGATAAAACCAATTTGTTTTAAAGAAGGACCGTTTCCCACTTAATTTATATTGGAAGCCAACAACAGCATTATATATTCAGCGTTTTTCTTCACTTAATTGTCAACCAAAAATGCTAAGATCTACCATTAAACCTACAAAATCTACGCTTTCTAAAGTCTTATCAAAGGCTTATTCAGTAGAATCTGGCGAATCTCTTCTTAAAACTCCATTATATGATGAACATGTGAAATTAGGTGCAACTATGGTACCATTTGCAGGATATTCAATGCCTGTTTTATACAAAGATCAAACACATATTCAATCTCACAACTGGACAAGGTCAAATTGTGGGGTTTTTGATGTCTCTCATATGCTTCAACATAAAATTTCTGGTCCTAATACCACAAAATTTTTAGAGAAGATTTGTCCTACAGATTTAAAATCTCTTAAACCTTTCCAAAGTCATTTATCTGTTTTATTGAATAAAAACGGTGGTATTGTTGATGATACAATTATTACAAAACATGATGATGACTCCTTTTATATCGTTACAAATGCCGGTTGCAGAGAAAAAGATATTGCCTTTTTCAAGGAAGAATTGGGTAATTTTGAAGGCAATAATAAAATTGTTCATCTTAACTTTGAAGGAACTTTATTAGCAATTCAAGGTCCAAAATCTCAAGAAATTGTCTCTAAATTTACAAATACTTCATTGAATGACTTATATTTTGGTAATTCAAGATTTATTGACTTAAAAGGCTTTGGAACCGATGCAAAGTTTCATATTGCAAGAGGTGGTTACACTGGTGAAGATGGCTTTGAAATCTCAATACCTGATAATAAAGTTGGTGTTGATTTCTTCAAAGCTTTATTGGAATACGATCAAATTGTTAAACCAATCGGATTAGCTGCAAGAGATTCTCTTAGACTTGAAGCTGGTATGTGTCTTTATGGACATGAATTAAATGATGATGTTACTCCAATTGAGGGCTCATTAAACTGGCTTGTTTCAAAATCAAGAAGAAATCCCGAATCTGCAACTTTCAACGGTTCTTCAAAAATCTTAAGTCAAATTGAAACTCCCAAAACAGTTACCTTTAAAAGAGTTGGTTTAACATCAAAGGGTCCATCACCAAGACATGGCAACAAAATATTTTCAGCAGAAGATCCATCCAAGCAAGTTGGTACCGTTTGTTCAGGTTCTCCATCTCCAAGTGTTGGTGGTAATGTTGCACAAGTTTTCCTTGATAAACCTTACAACAAAACAGGCACTAAGGTTAAAGTTGAAATTAGAGGAAAATTAAGAGACGCTGAGGTCTCCAAAATGCCATTCTATCCAACCGCTTACTATAAAGAACCATAATTCAATGTTTGATGTACTCTTTTCTTCTTTTTTCTTTCTATTCCTATTGTATAAAACATTAATTACATAGTAGAGCTTTTCATGATTTAACTAACTACGCGAAATATGCAGTTTTGCCATATACACACACTATCGCAAAAGCGAGACGCGTGCTTGTTTTTGATTCATAATGTCGTGAATGAGCTTCTGAGCGTTTCTTCAAACTGCCTCTATAGTGACAACAAATACCCCTTGAATTATGTATATCAAACGTGTTATTATTCGTGGGTTCAAGACTTACAAGAATGAAACCATTATTGAAGACTTTTCTCCTCATCATAACGTTGTTGTTGGTAGAAATGGATCTGGTAAATCTAACTTTTTTGCCGCAATTAGATTTGTTTTAAGTGATGCATATAATAACCTTAATAGAGAAGAAAGGCAAGCATTGATTCATGAAAGTTCGGTTAATATTATGTCTGCTTTTGTTGAAATTGTCTTTGATAATACAGACAGGAGAATTCCAGTTCAAAAGGATGAAGTGTCAATTAGACGTACAATTGGTATGAAAAAAGATGATTATTCATTGGATTATAAAAGTGTCACTAAATCAGATATAATGAATTTATTAGAAGCTTCTGGTTTTTCCAAATCCAATCCTTACTATATTGTTCCTCAAGGTAGAGTGACTGCGTTAACAAATGCAAAAGATTCCGAAAGATTAGAATTGTTAAAGGATATTGCCGGTGCAAGAGTTTTCGAAGCTAAATTGAAGGATTCTTTGAAGGAAATGAGCATAACTTCTCAAAAGCAAGATCAAATTAAGGAAATGGTTGCTGATATTGAAAGAAGGTTAAATGAACTAAATGTTGAAAGGGAAGATTTGAAAATTTTTGAAAGATTAAATTCCAAAAAAAAAATGTTAGAATTCAATATTTTTGACAGGGAACTTAAATCAATTACTACTCAAATCGATTCAATCGAAGAAGATTATTCAACATCTGCACAAGAAACCGAGTCCTTAATTAATGAGTTAGAGGAAAGAGAGTCCGAAATTTTGAAAATTGAACAGGAACTGGACGACTTGAATTCAAGAAAGAAACTTCTAGAAATTGATTTGACTTCAAATAGTAAAGAAAGTAACGATATTCTACAACAAATTTCGTTATTGAACGTTCAACTTCAAGATGCAAATATAAATTCAGGTTTATCAAATAAGGACTCATATGTTACCAAAATTAATGAATTAACTAGTGAAATTAATAACGAAAAATCAAAACTAGAAAGTAAAAGACAAGAATTAAAAGTTAAAAATACAGAAAAATTTGAACTTAAATTGAAAATTGATGATTTACGTCAAAAGCAAGTGTCGATTATTTCTAAAAAGAATCAAAAATCTAAATATTCATCGAAAAAAGAAAGAGATCTAGCAATAAACCAAGAAGTAAATTCATTAGAGGATTTAAAAATTGAAAAGGAAAACTTAATCAAAAGTTCAGAAGTTGAACTAAATAGACTAGCAAAAGAATTATTAAAGATCTCCAACGACAAGGAAAATTTGGTTCAAACTGATATTTTGAATAAATTAATTGATTCTTTAAATAATGACATTTCAAACTTGAAAACAGAAGCAAGAAATTTAGTTGATGAACGTAGTTTGTTGTGGAGAAATGAAAGTAAGTTGACTAATATAATTAGCGCAAAGGAAGAAACCTTATTAAACATTGAACAATCTTTGAGAGGTGGCATCGATAACAATACCCTGAATGCTTTACAAACTGTGAAAGACATTGCTAAAAGACTTGGTCCCAATGTTGAGAATGGTGTTTATGGGTTCTTAGGTGAATTGATTGATGTTTCAGAAAAATATAAAACGGCAGCCGATGTCATTGGTGGTAGATCGTTATTTAATATTGTTGTTAACAATGATCAAACTGCAAGTATTTTAATTGAAGAGTTAAAAAAAGAAAAAAATTGCAGAGCAACTTTTATACCACTGAATAGATTGAAAAACGATGATTTCAACTTTCCAAATGGTAATGATTCTGTTCCATTAATTAAAAAAATTGCTTATGATGATTTTTTAGCACCTGCAGTTAAACAGGTTTTTGGTAAAACAGTTGTTTGTGTTAATATCCAAAGAGGTTATGAATTATCTGCTGAGTTTGGTGTTAGTTCAGTCACTTTAGATGGTGATAGATGTGATAATAGAGGGGTGCTAACCGGTGGTTTCAGGGATATTAAAATTTCAAGAATTGAATATTTGAAAAATTTAAGAATTTCAAAGGGAGAAATTTTCCAATTAAAGGAAGAATTGAAAAAAGTTAAAGATGATATAAATTTGAAAGACTTTTCTATTAACTCTAATTATGAAAAAACCCTAAAATTAAAGAATGAAGTAGACTTAAAATTAAATGAAAAAGATAACTTGCAAACAAAAATATCAAAATTGACTAATGAAGTTTCTAAGCACGAATTAAATATTTCAACACTTGAACAAAAGATTGAACTTAGTAAACTATCGGTTGATAGTATAAATAATCAAGTTCTTAACTTAAAGGATGAATTGAATTCATCTTTTTCTCAAAACGAATTCACCAATGACTGTAAACACACTTTAAAAGAAATCAGTCAACAACTACCAGATTTAGAAAATGAATATTCAAAACTATTACAAGCTACTGAATCTATGGAATTACAGATTTCATCCGTCACTGCCATGTTATCGGAAGCTCTATATCCACGTTTAACTAAATTAAAAAGTGAATTAAATGAATTAGAATCTGTTGAAAAGGATTCGGTATACATAACTGAAGATTTAGAATTAAAAGTATCAAAGCTAGAAGGAAGAAAAATTGAGTTAATTGATGACGAAAATAAGATTAATCTTGACTTGTCTGATGTAAATGAAGGTATGGAGGACAGAAATGAGAAAATAAGTAAATTAAATAAAGCTCAGGAGTTATTTGTTAAAAAATTTGAAGACTATGGTAAATCGACTGATAAAAATTTGGTGCATAGACTGAGACTAAGAAATAGGAAACACGAATTAGAACGAAGTATTGGGGAATTGGGTGTTTTACCAGAAGACACCTTAACAGCATTTTCAAATGATTCAACAACATCACTATCAAATAAACTTACTAAGGTTAATGAAAATCTTAAGAAGTATAACCATGTTAATAAAAAAGCAATGGAGCAGTTTTCAAAATTTGCAAAACAAAAGGATTCACTATCAACTCGTATAAATGAATTAGATGAAGCCAAGGATTCAATCGAGCATCTAATTACAGTTTTACAAAATCGTAAAAATGAAGCAATTATTAGAGCATTTAGAGAAGTTTCAATTGGATTTTCAAAAATTTTTGAGCAGCTTGTACCTGCTGGTAAAGGTAAACTTATTATTCAAAAGAAAGGTAAAGATCAAAACAAAAATCAAATTTCTTTGTCACAATATCCAGACTCAGACAATAGAAAAGTCAATAATGATGACTCGGATGAAGACATGAGTGATGGTGATAAGAATAGTGATGTGGATGATGAAGAGAATTTGGAATCGATTGATTCTTTTATTGGTATTTCAATTTCCGTTTCATTTAATTCAAAAAAGAATGAGCAACAAAGGCTTGAACAATTATCAGGAGGTCAAAAATCTCTATGTGCATTATCTCTTATTTTAGCAATCCAAAGTTGTGATCCGGCACCGTTTTATTTATTTGACGAAATTGATTCCAACCTAGATGCACAATATAGAACAGCTGTTGCAAATCTAATCCATAGACTATCAAAAAATGCTCAATTTATTTGTACGACTTTTAGATCTGAAATGTTAAAAGTTAGTGATAAATTTTATGGTGTCATGTTTAGCAATAAAGTTAGTACAATCAGTGATATCGATGCAGAAAGAGCTTTAGACTTTGTTGAAGATCAAAGTCATGTGTAATTTATTTAATCTTGTCTCGTTCTTTTATTTGCTTCAAAAATTTATATGCTTCAACTTTTGCTAAATATCTAATAATTATATCTTAAAAACAATAAAAAACTAAATTATCTAATAATAAACGAAAAAATAAAAGTACAGAGAGAAATACATGATAATAATTACAAAGAAAATAGATAACTTACTTTCTAGAATCTTTTAAAAGAGCACTGAAACCTGAATTTTTCTTGCTTTTTGACTTATTCTTCTTTGATGAAATGACTTTACCTGCAATCTTCGCATTCATGAATGTTGGTCTTTTAGAATTATTTGGCGCATCCTTATCTGAGGCTGAGTCTGATTCACTATCTGAATTTGAATCACTATCTGAAGTACTATCCGAGTCACTATCTGAATCACTATCTGAATCACTATCTGAATCACTATCTGAATCACTATCTGAATCACTATCTGATGCTGATACATGCTTTTTGGATGATTGATTTGGTGCAGATTTCTTTTTAACTTCAGGTAATGTTCTATCAATGAATGCATTGAGACTTGGTAACGCTGAAAGTTTACTTGTTGATTCATTTGGTAACTTGGTGTTTATTGGAATTTTTGAGGCGACCAAAACAGATCTGGCTGAATTTGCATACGCTGCTGGCTTTTTCAAATTATTAACTGGTGTTAAGCCATTAGATGTTTCTTTTACTGCTACTAGATTAATTGGTCTTGGACCAGAATCTTCATTGACTGGTGACTTTCTCGTTGTGTTTTTAACAGCTTTAGGTGCAGTAACAATCTTCGGTTTTGAAGTTTCTTCATCTGATGAATCTGAATTACTTTCTGAAGATTCCGAAGTTGAAGTATTTGAATCTGAATTAATAACTTGCGAAACGTTCATTCTATTTTTTTGAGGCAAAATGTTTGATTGATTGATTTCACCACTAATTTCTTTACTTCTAATAGCGTTGTTAACAATTTTGTTTGATTTTTTGTCATTTAACTTCTCAAGAACGGATTTGTTCATTGATGGCGCTGAAGCTAATGAGCTAATTGTGAGTTTTTTTATCTTAACTGGTTTAATCGGACGGTTTAATTTTGCTTCATCTGGCGTATCGTCCTTTGTTAATGAATTAATAGCATCAAGTTCTTCATCGACTTTTTCATTTACTTTTTTATCAGATTTATCAATTTTACTTTTTGAAAGAATTTCTTTAGCCAATTGATCTGCCTTTTCTCTTGCTCTTTTTGCCTTCAATTCAATTTGAGCCTTCTCTTCGGCAGACTTCTCTCTTGCTAATTTTTCAGCCTTTTCTTTAATTATTTTCTCCTTCTCAATTTTTTCCTTAGCTAATCTTTCAGACTTTTCTTTTGCAATCTTTTCCTTTTCAGCCTTTTCTTTAGCAACTCTTTCTTCTTTTTCCCTAGCCAATCTTTCAGTCTTTTCCTTCGCAATTTTTTCCTTTTCAGCCTTTTCTTTAGCAACTCTTTCTTCTTTTTCCCTAGCCAATCTTTCAGTCTTTTCCTTCGCAATTTTTTCCTTTTCAGCTTTCTCCTTAGCTAATTTTCCAGCCTTTTCTTCAGCGGCTCTTTCCTTTTCAACTCTTTCCTTTTCTATTTTTTCAGCTTTTTCCTTAGCAACTCTTTCCGCCTTCTCTGTCTTGTCTTTAACTAACCTTTCCTTTTCTGCCTTCTCTTTTGCAGCCTTTTCTTTTGCAACCTTTTCTGCCTTCTCTTTTGTGATTCTTTCCTTTTCTGCATTTTCTTTAAACAGTCTTTCTTCTTTTTCCTTTGCTAATAATTCAGCCTTTTCTTTTGCAACTTTTTCTTTTTCGGTCTTTTCTTTAGCAAATTTTTCCTCTTTATCTTTGGCTACTTTTTCAGCCTTTTCTTGCGCAATTTTTTCTTTATTGGTTTGTTCTTGTAAAATTTTATGTTCCTCCTCTTCGGTAATTTTTTTCTTTACTTCATTCTCACTTGGTAAATTTTCTTTCTTTTCTTTGATTACTTTTTCCTTTTCAAGCTTTTGCTGAGTTGCTTTAACTTTGGCTAATTCTTTTTCAATTTTATCATTAACTATTTTTTCCTTGCTTTCCTTTCTAGTTGCTTGCTTTTCAAATAATTCATTTTTATCCAATAAAACTGAAGTATTTAACGAAGATGAATGTTTCTGATTTGTAATTTTATTAATCAATGGGCTTGAACTTGGATTTTGCTTCTGTCTTTTATTATGTAAAATTGAAGTATCACTTTCATCATCATAGTCAATTGCAGAAGTATTAGAGTTTGCCTCTTGTAAATTTGTGATTGAAGAACTTGATAAATCATTATCATTAATAAGTAAGGATTCATTATTCAACTGATTTAAAAAAGGAGATTCACCATTATCATTTGATTTTAGTTTCGGTTTCGGTTTCGATTTTGACTTTGATCTACTATTGTTCTTTTTTAAAACATCTTCCTTTGATGGTACACTTGATTTTTTTGCGTCCGATTCAATATACATTGAGCCATTAATATCTTCTTCATAATCGATTTTTGATAAATCAGGTTGTGAATTAACATTTAACATACCAGAGGTGATTCTAGTTGGTGAACCAGTTGCAATAATTGGAGAAACATTTTTTAAGTGCTCTTTCTTTGATGGATGTATAACAGTATCATCGATATCTGGAATAGCTAATGATATATTCAGATGCTTTGAATCATCTTCTGCGCCTAAGGGTTTATTTAATAGATGGTAATTTTTTAAACTTCGTTTTATTGGTTTTTCATCATTCTCATCAAAAGATGTCCAAATTGATGAATAATTAACAGAATTATTCGTATTTGTCGATTTTCTAACCTTTTTCATGACTTTATTTAAGTCACCAGTCAATTGACGTTTACCGTTGGTATTTATCAAAAAATTAGTATCAGGATCATTAAATTCATTAGCAACAACAACACGACAAATATTATTTGTGTCAAAAACTAAAGAAACTGTATAATCGGGATCTAAATCACATTGCTCAAAATTTTGAATTTTTAAAATTTGTAGTGATGATTCATCAGGATAAAGTTTTAAAAATCTTTGATTGATTTCATTTGCAACGACCGCTAAAGTATTGTTAATGGATGTTACATGCAAGAACTTTTTAATTTTATTATTATTGTTGAGCTGCTGCTTTTGTTGATACAGTAAACTAGAATTTGAATTAAATGATTGGATTCTATTTGGATACATTGGAGTGCTAATCGCAAGTTGATTGTTAGCTTCATTGTTTTGGTGCTTACCATTGAAAATGGTATTTGGATTAGCAAAACCACCATTTAAATTTATATTTTCGTTGTTATCACTTTTGGCAGAACCAATAGTGGAAGGGGTAGTAACAAGTTGATCACTTGAAGCAGATAAAACACTATGTGGAATAACCACAACTTGTAATTTGAACATTTTGTCAAATACCTTATTAAAAGGTTGCTTCTATAGATAAAATAAGATCAAGCAATTTTTTTCAGCAATAACTGGCAAGTTAAGGAAACGACAAAAACATGTTGAAAACGAGAAAAAAATAAAAAAAATGAAAATAGAAAATGGAAAAAATAAAACTCAAATTTGTCCCAAAAAGGAAATTTTAGTACGATTAATTTGAAAAGTTGAGATTGTATACTATTTTGGCGCTATATATTACATTAGTTTACACATCCACACCATTATCAAAGAAGACCGGTATACTGGGTCTATCTTTTAGTGAATCATATCCCCATACACAAATATTTCCGTCTTTACAACCACTATAATAACGGATTTGATTATCATTTGAAGAAACAATTGAAAATGATCTACCTTTAATTCTATCAGCATTCCCACGATTCAATCTAGCAACCAGCCTGCCATCATCTAATCTATAAACTAGTAGTTCCCCACTGTCTGAGGGTACCCAAAGAAATGAAACTTCAGATTCTAGTGATGGACTCAAACACATATCAATGTTTTGTCTTACTTTATTTCTGATTAATGGACCAAAATTTATTCCTTTATTTATAGGTTTTGAATATGAGCACATATCCCAAATTTTTATTTTTTCATCATTACCTAAAGTTATCAATTCTGTTCCATAATCATTAAACAACATTGAATTAATTAGACCATAATGTGCTTTAGATTTTAATTTAGGATCTTTTAATTTTTTATTCAAATTTTTCTTCGCAATACTTACAGAAGTTTGATTTGAGTCAAGTTCAAACAGGTACTTGTTTGAACTTCTAATATCCCATCCATAAATTGAGCCATCAATTCCACCACCCAAACATAAATTGGAATTTGATGGTGACCAAATACAAGTGGAAATATAACCTACTCCACCGGAGCTTAAACCACCGCCTCCTAAATTCTGAGTGTCTGATAAAGATCTCAAATCTAATAATTTTAAACCACCAACACCACCATCTAAACAACAAGAAACAACTGAATTGTCTCCTAAAGGGTGAAAATCAAAATTAATGACTCTTGATCCTAAGTTAAATGAGTGTACTACTTTCATAGTTAATGAATCAAATAGGTTTACTTTAAAATCAAAAGATGATGATAACCACATCCCATTATCTGGCCACCACTTCACTTTAGTTATGCCAAAATCATGCACTGATTTACGTGGTATTATAACAGATGGTTTGAATTTGACATATTTTTCACCATCCCTTTTTTCAGTAACGGTTTCATCTAAATCCCATACTTTTATTGAAGAGTCAGATGATCCAGAAATTAAAAATCTACTATCTAACGGGTCCAAAGAAAGAGAATTGATTGAAGAAGAATGTGCATTTTCAGGAAAAGTAGCTATATCCTTTCTGTAATCCAAATTGTTCAACGTTCCGTATCGTGTTTCATTGTATATCTGTAGGGCATCTATTGACATCAATTAAAGCTACTTTGATAGAAAGAGACAATAAAGTAGAAAAATGGTGAAACTCGTGTTGGAATTTGAGAAATTTCAAAAGACTTCGAGAATTGATTCGTACATGTTGTTTATTATGTATTGAGCAATCTTTAATATTATTGAATAACTAGCTGTATTTAATCAATCAAAAATGGATTTCGAAGATGAAAATGCAAATGGTTCACAGTTTGACATCTATAGACATAAATTTGAAGTTTTAAATAGGCAATTTCTTGATTATATTACTCCACACATTATTCCAAGATGGATTGTCTCGTATTTTATTATGTTAGCCTTTATGGGGCGTATAGTTTGGGTTGAAGGTTGGTATATTGTTTGTTATACGTGGGCAATTTTTGTGCTTAATATGTTTTTAAAGTTCTTAACGCCAAAGTTTGATCCTTCAATTGAGCAAGATATCCAGAATGATTCAGTTGAGTCTGGTGTTGGTAAAATGGATGAAAATGATGAAGAATTTAAACCATTTATCAGAAGATTACCTGAATTTAGATTCTGGATGAAAACTACAGTTTCTACAATTATTGCAATCATCTGTTCTTTAATACCAGTTTTTGATATACCAGTATTTTGGCCCATTTTGGTTGCATATTTTATTATTTTGTTTATTTTGACAATGAGAAGACAAATTCAACATATGGTTAAATTTAGGTATCTTCCATTTGATTTAAATAAAACTAAATATAATGCAAAATAAGCTATGTATAAAAATATATGCAGAGAAACTATTTAAGTAGTAAATAAATCAAACTTATAAATAAAAGTATTAAGATTAATCTACCCTTAAATGTAGTTGTTAAAAGTAGTATCAATTTTAATATACTTGTTGTAACATAAGAAATATTGCGAACACAAGCAACAGATTTTGGTTGGGTATATTTTGCAAACGAAGTAAGCTTCGCATTTCTATTGATTTCTGAGGGTATGTTAACAATTAAATAAACAGGTATATGATCAGAAACCAAACAATTATCAATTGAGTTATATTCTTCAACGTTATAGTTTTTTGAATTGCAGAATAAAATTCTGTCACAATATGAAGGTTTTCTTTTTGTATTATATTTCGAAGTACCAACAACAAATTTATAGGTTGGCTTGAATGTTATCTTTGATTCGTTAAATTTGTTTAATATAAGATTATTCTTTTTCAAAATTAATAACTCATCTTGGAGTAAGTGATCTTCAATTTCTGACTCTGCATCTTCATCTTCATCTTCATCTTCATCTTCATCAACTTCCAAATCTCCGGATGATTCATTAAAATGAAAACCACCTGTTGTTCTATAATTCAAATCACCCATCAAAAAATGGTGCACATCATCATCGGCATCATCATTATTATTATTTTCAAAATCAGGTCCTAGCAAATTTAATAAAATGTTTTCTAAATCATCATTACGTTTTAATAAACGATTCAAGGTATCACCTGCACTCAAATGCATACAAATAAATGAGAATTTCAAATTTGCATAACTTAATTTAACACCTACACCACCCTTCAAATTTGTCAAAAAATGACCGACTGGATATCCAACTAAATTATTTACATATGAAACATTTTCCCTAAAAGGTGATATAATAATTAAACCAACTGATCCAAAACTATTAATATTTATAGGTTCAAAAGTATTATGCTTGAACTTTTGGGAAAAACAATTAATTAAATTATTACTAATAACTTCTAAATATTTATTAATCAATGATTCATCGGTTGAATTTAATAAGGAAGAAATCTCTTGGAATCCGAAGACATATAAATCTGATAAATTTGATGGAATCTTATCCTTTATGGAGTTTACAAATTGACAATTCAATGGTTCCTTTTTACCACAATTGAATGTTAATATAAACAAGTTAATTGAGCTCATGTATGTGATGTGGCTAAGTGATCTATAAAAGAGGGATGTGTTACTGTAAAGTAGATAAATTTTAAACTCGGTTGTTTTTCGCTGTACGAATGTTTTGTATTCAACAAAGTGAATTAATTAAACTATACGCAATTATACATTATACAATAACAAACAGTAAAGCAGGAATTGAAAACCCTTAAGCGGGTATTAAGAACAATAAAGAAAACATTAAGATTTTTGAATTAGCAATTAAGTTAGAAAAAGGTGAAGGAAAAATAACAAAAAAAAAAGAAATAGTAGTATCCATGGTTAAAACTGGATTAATGGTTAGAATATCAAATGATAACATTAAACTTTTGTATCAAGACTTTGATGGAATGAATCATTTTCAAGTTCTTTTGATTCGGCTTCATTAGCGCTTTGAACTGGAGTTGAATTTGACAAAAATAACTCTTTATTTTTCTTTGAAAAACCATCCGGTCTGTAGAATCTTAAATCAACTCTACCCACTAAGTAAATAATGTTGCAAATTGTCTCCAATGCCCCCCATAAAACATACATGACAACAGGGTCATAAATCCAACTTTCATTTGCAAAAGTATCATCAATAAAACAACCAATACATCTAAATAATGCACCAATAAATACAAAAATTGAGGTAATGGTAATAATGTAAATTGAAACATTATGTTGTAAAGAGAATTTTTGTGTGCCAGCTTGATCAAATTGATTCAACTCGACAATTTCACTGGTGTTTTCAGCATCAATGGTACTCATACCACCACCGACAATAGTTCTCTTTGGAGTTCTTTCATCATGTGCATATTTTTCTGCAAAAACTCTTTCACCATTCTCCTGAGCATTTACAGGTGGGAAATAAAATGGATGGAAAGACTTGATCCAAAATGGTTGATAAACTAAAGCATTTTTGTTTGATTCGGTAATAGGCAAAATATAAGTAAATATAACAAAAGCAATTGACAATAATGAATAAAGCGTAATCAAAACAGAAGTAACTTTAACCACATTACGACACATATCATAATTTGAACGTGATAAAAGATAAAGGTATGGAACAACACCGGCAACAATTGTCATAACAACAACAGCAATAACAACAGAATATATTGCAATCATTAAATACCAAAAATATTTATTATTACCAAAGACGGGATGTCTCCAGGTGAAAATTCTTTGAGCAAGTACCAAGTTGAAAGAGGCCAAAAAGACAGTTGGTAAAATTAATAAAACTTCAGATGTAATACCAATATGTAACTTTAAAATGTTTTTTGCCCAAATAATTCTTAAGGCAAACCCAATCCACCTTAAAGTTGCATAAAAGCAAAATCCTAGAGATAACCAAAATTTGTGACCTCTTTTGAAATTTATAGCAAATAAAGTACCGTGAGCGATAGCAATGATGACGAAAATGGCTAGAAAGACTGCTGATGGTGCAACATCGCTACCATCTGGATAGGAACCAAATTGGGATTGTTGTTGGTCTTGAACATAACTAACCAAATATGTCGGAATATCGTCAGCCGAGTCGAGACGGAGAAAGTTCTTAGTAATTTCAACCAATCTAACAATGCCTGTACCATCGGCAGCATTATTTGTTTGTAGTCTAATTAATTGAGCAATTGCAGAACTCATTTTTAGCAGATGAATGAACGAAGTGTAAGTTTCAATTTAAAGTCCGAGATGTGCACACTTAAAAGCTAAAAAGGAATCTGTAATGATTAAATAAATAAACTAAATAATAAAGTTTCACAACAGAAAAGTAAAAGAACAATAAAGAAAACTGTTGGGTATTTATAGACCATCCAGAGGATGGGCTGGGTAAAGCAAAGTGGCGGTTGAATTGCAGATTCCCTAGTGGTGAAACTTTTTGTCTGTTTCGGCCATACTCGTTCCATAAAAAAAAGATCAACAAGCGACAGAAACGGCCCAACTTTTGTGGGGTAGTGGAAAAGGTGTCAACACGCGGTTGGGTTGACGCGGCTTTCGGTCTTCCGGTTTCGGTTTTGGTTTTGGTTTTGGTTTGAACCTTGTTTTCAGAGCGGTGAAGTTGTCTTGGGGGGCCAGTTTGCCCTGTTTTTGACACGGTTTGACCTCCTGGTGGTCCTTTTCTTACTTGTTTTGTTCTTTCTTCCTGCTTGTTTTGGTATCACATCCCTCTTTGCTGTAATGACCGTCACATTTGACATTGGTCCTAAAGACTCCCACATCTGTCACGATTTTGACCATGTAATCTTCTATGTAAGCTCTCCTAAACTGATCGCTGATTGTATGATCAGGCTTTTCGGCTTTCAATTTTATGCCCATAAAGGTTTGAAAACTGGTGAAAGAGAAGTTTCTGCAACCGCTATTAAGAATGGTAATGTTATCTTTGTTTTCCTGGGAGCAATCAGACCTTTACATAAACAACCAAAAAATCCATTAATTGATAATATTCACAAACATATTGCAACACATGGTGATAGTGTTAAAGATGTTGCCTTTAAATCAAATGATTTACAACTATTAATTGATAATTTATCTTCCAAAGGTAACTTATCAATTTTGCAATCACCTGAGCCAACTATTATTAATGATGAATTTGGTACGTTTAAATTTTTGACTATTAATGCTGAAAATGATTTAATTCACACGATTATTGATAGATCAAAGTATAAAGGTTTCTTGCCAGGTTTTAAAATGGTTGAAATAAAGAAATCACCTAAAGTTCATCTAGGTTCAATTGATCATTGTGTTCAAAATCAAGATTGGAATCAAATGATAAAAACTTGTGAATTTTATAAAACCAATTTAAATTTTCATAAATTTTGGTCAGTTGATGAAAATCAAGTTTTTACTGAGTTTTCAGCTCTTAAGTCGACTGTTATGACTTCTGAAAATGAAGTTATCAAACTGCCTGTTAATGAACCTGCAATTGGTTTGAAAAAATCACAAATTGAAGAATTTATTGAATTTAATAATGGTCCAGGTATTCAACATATTGCAATTAAGGTTGATAATATAATTGATACAATTCAAAAATTAAAAAAGAATGGTGTTGAATTCATCGATGTTCCAGATGAATATTATGAAGATATTCAAAAAAAGATTAAACTGTCTAAACATCCAAAATTCAAAGAAAGTATGAAAACAATTAGAAAACATGGTATTTTGATTGATTTTGATGAAAATGGTTATTTGTTACAATTGTTTACCAAGTCTGTCTTTGAGAGACCAACCTTTTTTTTCGAAATTATTCAAAGAACTAATCATAATGGATTTGGAGCTGGCAATTTCAAAGGATTATTTAAAGTTTTAGAAAAAGAGCAAGAATTAAGAGGAAACCTTGTTGAACAAGATGTCAATGATAGATTAAGAGATTTAAAATTGGACGCAAACAAACCTGAAATTGAAGATGTAATTACTGATGATCATATTGCCATTGTAAGTAATTAAATGAATAAGTAAACAAGTTCATGTTGATTACTACGAACATCCTATCCTATATACTCTATACCTTACACTTTACACTTCACACTTTACTATATAAACCACTTACTTTTTTAATAGTACTTTTCTATATAATGTGGTATAAATTGAAATGAAATATATATATCATTAGCGAAACATATGGATGAAATCTACTCTAACTTTTGAATGGCGTCCAGTGTATGATTTTCTCATAACAGCAAAGATGTCATCAAATAACAAAACCAAATCAAACACTTTGAAACTAGTAGCTGCATCGGCTACCTTGGCTGGATTAGTGTATGGGTCTTATAAATATCTAACAAAAACGATCGACGAAAAAATATTTGCAACCCAAAACGATATATCAAATGAGGTTATAAATAATAATCTTAAATTTAAGCAAGATAAAAATCTATCAATATCACTTACCATCACATCAAATATATTATCTCAAATATCCAAATACAATGAAACTTTTGAAGATGGTATAGATATTCAAACGTATTTATCACATTATCCAAATTTAATAATTATTTTATCATCAGGATTGAAAATTGAAGATATTGAAGAATATTTTGAAATTTCTAGTAATTTTAAATCAAGGATTTTAAGTATTGAATTGAACGATAGTATATTTCATATTTTGAAACAGGTTAAATGTGATTTAAATTTAATTGATTATAATGGTTTAGGACTGGATCCTGTTTATGTTAATGATCAATTTCAGTTAGGACATTTTGTAAATGGTCTTGTCGATTTAAATGGAAGATTGTTTACTGATATTATTTGATTGTTTATATATTTAATTTTCAAACTAATAAAGCTAAATTGACGATTAAAAGGATTAAAATAAAAAATTGAGGAGGTGTGCTTATACATATATTTTTATTTTCAAACTAGGAGCTTTATAAGTAATTATGGGCGAAATATATATGTAAAACAAGATTTTTGTAAAATCAAACGGCTCAAAGCGGGTTTCTACGTCTTAACCACATATTAATATAAAGGTATAACTCGATTCAATTCAATACAGACATAATAAGTAAAGAAAGATAAAAAAATAGAATAATTCCATACAGAAATATAATTTGATTATAATATACTAAAGCTCATTATATGGAGTCTTGAACAATTGTGGAGGATATGGTTGATTGTCAACACATTCCATTTCCATATAGATCCCATTAACATACTTTTCAATCTTCATGCATTTCTCAACAAACTCCTCTTGGTTGAACCCTTTACCATCTTCATAATCTTCAATTACTTTTTGTTTCACTGATTGCAAATGATTTTCCAACTTTGTGAACTTATACTCAACCCAATCTTTATAAAATTGATGAAATTCTTTTCTTGACGAAACTGATGGTTTAACACTTGTTAGAACACAATTATCTAATTCACCTTCAACTCCAGTTGCATATGAGATAACAAAACTGATTCTATTATGATTGGTAACAGGTTTTGAAGCTAGATGTCTCAAAACCCTACCTTGAATCAATGCACCTGAACCAACCGGTGGTTCGGGCACTCTTGTTGCCTTGTTGTTACCTGTGAGTACAGTTGTTTGGCCACCTTGTGCTTCTTCTGGTAAATCTAGCATGATAACTAATGGGATAGAAATTGAATCGTAATGAACACCTAAAGTGGAGGGTATATCTTGACCATCACTTGCATCTTGTCTCTTTAACTCAGTATCAATTTCTTCTTGTGTTTGAGGGAAATTCATTAATTGTTCTTCTAAATCGTTAGTTGCTAATGAGACATTGATATGCACCAGATCCATGTTCCAAATAGGTTTTAACTTATAGCCAACAAAGTTTGAAACAATTTCAGAAAGTTCTTCGGATTTTGCTAATGATTCAGTGAATGGTGCATGTTTGAAGTGATTACCTATATGGAAATCGAGTCTTGTTGCATTTGTTGCCAAATTTGGTAATCTTGCATAGTTGTGAATGGCGTCTGGTTGAAATGCTTCCCATAGTAGCATATTAACCGCTTCCTGTGATAATAATTTGAATGGAAATGCTGCACCAAAATCGTTCAAAGGTTCAACGTGTGTTTTGCTGATTTCTAAGTCATCAAGGGTGAAAGTTTTTGTGGTTTTGTAACTTTCTGGGTTGAATATAATGTGGTTTGTTGGATCAAACTTCAAATTTGGATCGAAACCTGGAGCTGATTCAAGTTTTGAAACAAACAATTTGATTTCTCCGTCAATTGTTTGGTTTGGAATCCTCTTTTCTGGTGACTGATTTTTATAATTCTCTAATAAACCATTAGATTTAAGTGGATGTGGATAAAGGGTTTGAATACCGACAGTCATTTCAAAAAATTTGCGATGTACTTACCTCATATTATGGAGACTCTCTGTTTACATGTTTAAGTTGACGTACTCCTCGTTTTATATATCTGCTAGGCGAATTTTTAACAACGTCTTTGTCAGCTTGCAAACTGTTCTTATCAGACACCTTATCTTTCAGAAAACACACTTCCCAAAACAGCAAATTATAACGAAGTCCAGCCGAGTTTTTTTTTTTGGCATTTCATTCTGAGTTTACTATTGCTTTAAGAGTGAGTAATATTTATTAGCTAATCTCAGTAATACTAATGAATGGATAGAGCATTGAGTCATTTGCGACAAACAGTACATTTATATTTCTACTCTTTCTGAATATTATCCATCTCAAGACAAAAATACATTGTTTTCTTGTAGTTTTACTGGCGCTGTTATTGCTGACAAAAAAGGATAACACGGAAGTAAAAATCATTTTGATATGTACTGAATATGGTGCAAGTCATTTCAATATTTCCATTGCTATTGATTTTATTAAAAGTATATGTTTGATATTTTTAAAAAATCTATATAATAGCTGCAGATGTAGTATCGAGCTTTTTGCAAACGTATTCAGATAAATAGACCTAGTTTCAAAGCTTATGTTGATGAAATGCTGATAAACTTCATTGTAATTATTTCAATCCCGGCACAATAGACCTCTTTTAACATTATACAAAACATTGAAGATTACATTGTGCATATAGCCTCTAAACTCAATGCACAATTTGGATTAAAGTCCTCAGTTACATATTTTGTTCAATATTATAGCTTTGATACGAAATATTATTATTCTAAAGAGATATATATTTTACTGTTTAATACAAAAAAATAATGCATAAATGTATCTGAATAACCTGTAACAATTCAAATAGAAACATTCACGATAATCAAGTTGTCTAAAACTATTTACGAATAATATCCCTACGCCCACCAAAAACAATATCTTCTGTTTTTTGATTACTTCCATTCATATAACCATATTCAACTGAGCTCCAAGGAACACCACCTTGCCCTAATACTAAGCGTTTTGGCTTTGGCGGAATTTTTGGTCGTTCATGTTTCTTCGAAATACTTGGACCAATAAGTTGATATTTGCTTGGAAATTCATTGTTTATTATACGTGATAATGATTGTAATGACATTAAAACTTGATATGGGTCTTTACTTTCATATAAGTCGATAGTTTGGAATAATTCATCATGTTGCATACCTTTGAATTTACAGAAACTCAAAAATTTTTCAATATTTTCCATCTGCACAAATGGTATGTTACTGTCTTTAAATTTAATTGAGTTTGGATATATTTTGTTTATTAATTTACAAAGTAGCACTCCCGATTTCAAATTTCCTAATAAATCTGTAGTCATAAAGTTAGGGAATATCTCTAGATCATCTCCTAGTATTTGTTTTACCCATTGCTTAACATCGTTTTGAAGTTTAGGATTATTATATTTTAATTCTCTTGATATTTTTAGATCTTGATCTAAATTAGTTGTTGCTTCTTGTTTGTTTGACATTGCTCCAATCGAAAAGCAACATAATCCAGATTTTGACGCCAAATTGCAAATTGTTGGTTTTTTTTGCTGCATGTAAAATGCGGACTTAAATGTTTCTTTAAAAATCAAATAATTGATGACTTAAAATTTACAGACACAGCAATAACATATTTCATTTATATATAAGGAGAGAAAACATAAAAAATCACTTATGGAGAATACATTATACAAGAATTAGGTTTAAAACGTAAAACAAAAAACTATCTAAGTTCATTATAGGAGGTTTTGAACAATTGTGGAGGATATGGTTGATTGTCAACACATTCCATTTCCATATAGATCCCATTAACATACTTTTCAATCTTCATGCATTTCTCAACAAACTCCTCTTGGTTGAATCCTTTACCATCTTCATAATCTTCAATTACTTTTTGTTTCACTGATTGCAAATGATTTTCCAACTTTGTGAACTTATACTCAACCCAATCTTTATAAAATTGGTTGAACTCATTTTTTGGTAAAACTGATGGTTTGACACTTGTTATGACACAATTATCTAATTCACCTTCAACTCCAGTTGCATATGAGATAACAAAACTGATTCTATTATGATTGGTAACAGGTTTTGAAGCTAGATGTCTCAAAACCCTACCTTGAATCAATGCACCTGAACCAACCGGTGGTTCGGGCACTCTTGTTGCCTTGTTGTTACCTGTGAGTACAGTTGTTTGGCCACCTTGTGCTTCTTCTGGTAAATCTAGCATGATAACTAATGGGATAGAAATTGAATCGTAATGAACACCTAAAGTGGAGGGTATATCTTGACCATCACTTGCATCTTGTCTCTTTAACTCAGTATCAATTTCTTCTTGTGTTTGAGGGAAATTCATTAATTGTTCTTCTAAATCGTTAGTTGCTAATGAGACATTGATATGCACCAGATCCATGTTCCAAATAGGTTTTAACTTATAGCCAACAAAGTTTGAAACAATTTCAGAAAGTTCTTCGGATTTTGCTAATGATTCAGTGAATGGTGCATGTTTGAAGTGATTACCTATATGGAAATCGAGTCTTGTTGCATTTGTTGCCAAATTTGGTAATCTTGCATAGTTGTGAATGACGTCTGGTTGAAATGCTTCCCATAGTAGCATATTAACCGCTTCCTGTGATAATAGTTTGAATGGAAATGCTGCACCAAAATTGTTCAAAGGTTCAACGTGTGTTTTGCTGATTTCTAAGTCATCAAGGGTGAAAGTTTTTGTGGTTTTGTAACTTTCTGGGTTGAATATAATATGGTTTGTTGGATCAAACTTCAAATTTGGATCGAAACCTGGAGCTGATTCAAGTTTTGAAACAAACGACTTGATTTCTCCGTCAATTGTTTGGTTTGGAATCCTCTTTTCTGGTGACTGATTTTTATAATTCTCTAATAAACCATTAGATTCAAGGGGATGTGGATAAAGGGTTTGAATACCGACAGTCATTTCAAAGATTTCTACTTTAAACAAGATAATGTTTAATTTTTTTTTTCAACCATGTAGTTTTGAATATCTTCCTCTGTCCTGTTTATGTACTTCAGCTACTGTATAACATCAACGCATTTGTGTCAACACCTTATCTTTTAAACAGAAAAAAAAGTTTCCAAAACGGTAAAAGCGAGCTCATCCGAATTTTCTCCCGACCGCGTCTGAAAAAAAATCCTTCCTAAGTGGGAAACAGAAAACTGTTTAATTTTTGTTTCCCATAATAGCAAAAAATAATAAAGCGGGTCTGAACGGGGGAATGTATCAACAATACACAAAGTACAAAAAAAACATAACCAACTTACACCACGGTTAATCGTAACAACGTCCAAAGGAAAGCTTTTCCACAATCTTGAACCACTCAGAACTGCGCATTTGTTTCAGGCCCATGGCTTCGGCACGTAAACTCATCTCATGATCATCAGTGATAAGAATATTATATCTAAATTCACTAGCTTCTGCTTTAGATAAAGACGATGTCTTGGATGATACAAAAATTGATCTTAATGATTCACCTCTCGTGCCTGACGTATCAAGTACTGATGTGGAATATCCTAACTGTCTAGAATATGGATCATTGTTAGTAGTACAAATGCTGCTATTTGTTGTAATAACTGTGGTAGTGGCATGGTTGTTTAGAAATGGCAATTGTGTCGGTGCTGAGTTTGATGGTGGTGTTGGATTTAATGTTGTTGGAAAATGTGATATTGAGTATCCACCTTGATATGCTCCATTATAAACACCAGCTATTTTACCTGGTGTTTCAAATATTGGCAATTTTGGCAATTCGCCAACTGAATATCCATATCCTAGACATAAATTCTTACCAAACTCATCGTTTAATTTAATACTTTGTAAAATTAGTTTATCTGAGTTTAATCTCCAACTTTCATTAGTTTCAAACTCTCTTGTTTCATTAATATGCGATGCAGTTGTACCATCTGATCTAGTTGCTAAAATAACATTTTCTGAATATAATTGTCTAGCAATTATAACTGCTCGTGTTGCGCTTTCAGCAACCAAACTGTCATTGGATTTTCTTAATGATCTTAATTCTTGGAAAACTGTTAGTGGGATTGCTAATTTGAAAATCCTTGCTCTAACACATTTGAAAATTTTACCACAATGTTTTAACCAAACATTTGTATCTAATGAAATAAATGTAATTGATGCGTCCATAAAATCACCAATATCACCTTTAATAGTATCTGGTTGTGAGCCAATATTCATAGTATGATCATTTCCCGCATCCGATAATTTACGTAAACCACCGCATAACGGTGCACTTGCACTAATTGACTCCCCTTCTGATGTAACTTCATATTGTTCTCCATCATTTGTTCGATAATGTTCATTACTTCTCTTTTCTTCGTATTCTTCACCTGAATCTTCTTCATATTCGTTATCTTCTTCATTTTGATCAATTGAAATTGATTCCAATCCTGAAATATATGCTAAGGATGCTGGGTATCGATTATTAATATAATCTGCCATAAATCCATATGAATTGTAATCCCAGGTTGGTAATTTTGGAAATGCATTTACTCCTGTCCACTTAGCAAAGTTATATGCTTCTTCTTCTTCTTCTTCTTCTTCTTCTTCTTCTTCTTCTGCGCTTTCATCACTTTGATCTTTATCTTTTTCTTTTTCCTTTTCTTTCTCTTCACCTTCCTCCTCTTCTTCTTCATGCTCTCCGTCTTCTTCGTCTTTTCCATCTTCGTCAGCATCATCTTCTTCTGCTTCTTCTTCTTCTTCTTCTTCTTCTTCTTCTTCTTCTTCTACTGCATTATTTTGCACTTCCAGCCCTCCAATATTTCCATGTTCATTAATACTACTTGATTTATTTACTTGATATCCTGATGATTTTAATAATGGCTGCAATCTTGAATCTCCAATGAAATATGTAAAATAAATTAGATTTGCTTCATCCATAACAATAGAGTTTGGTTGGAATTCAAATTTAAAAATATTATTTGACTTCTTTAATCCGAACTCAAAGAAGTTATTGCATACATATTCAGCTAAAAGTAAAATTCTAATATAACGTTCACCATCTTCGTGGAGATTATAAATTTCACCTGACAATGGAGTATCAAAAATATTATTTTTGATACCAGTTTCAAAAACATTAATATAATCTCCTTTTGGACAAATTCTATCAAACCATAATGAGCCCCAACATTTCCAAACTTCCCATAATGTTTCATTATTGTTGAACATTTGAAAAAATACATGATTATCATCACTTGAATGAATGTTTTTTAGCAATGTTTCATATCTACTTCTTAACTCCGGTACTGATCTAACAATACATAAAATATCATTTAGATACAGTACTAAAATTTTCCATGGAAAAATAGCCTGAAATAATTTGTAAAACATTGGCTTCGAGGATGGATATAATTTATTTGATTCACAAACACTAATTAAGAAGTATAACCAAATAATTGTATGTGATGTTGAAGTTTGAACTGGTCCTGATAAATACTGTTTGAAAATTTTCATTGATAGTTCAATTACACCTTTATTGATATGCTCTAGTAGCAAAAACCAATATTTTTCGGACAATACATTTGCAGTTGAATTCAGTATAAAATCTGGATCATTTGAATCAATTGATTGATTCATGTTATTATCATTATTTGCTGAATCGCTCCTTGATCTTCTTCTCTTTTCTCTTCTGTCTTTTTTATCCTTTCTCTCTTTCAATGCATCGGGTAAATCAAATAGTTTTGCAAAAGGGTTTGAGCATACACCAAAACCCATTAGATGATAAATATTTGATAATGCAAAATTTGGGCCTTTTTGAAACCAAAATGTTAACTTATCGTTATTCTCACTAGTTGAAAAGTTGGTCCTAACTTGAAAAAAATCAATATTTGAATTATCAATACCAAATTTTGATGAATACTGTGATACAATATTAATCATTTCTTCATTCATATTATAACTTGGAATTAATAAAATTTTATGAATCTTGACAAAATCAATCATTGCCATTTCAACAGACGTTAACATATTTCTTTGAGAACAAACATTATCAACTATCATTCTTAAATACTGTTGAGTTGGTACAAATGGATCTCTACAGTTAACACCTTTACCTATTAGCATTAGAGCTTCTAAATTATCATTTTCAACTGAGCACATGTGATAATAAATCTTACCGTGGCCAAATTGAGTCTTAATTGCTTCTTGATACCAATAAACTGATGACATTTTCCAGTCCATGTATCTTGCAGGATATAACGCAATGGCCATTCTACTTAAATCGCCTAATTTTTCGGCCCACCAACTTTCAATTCCTAATTCAGGATCTGTCAAACAACTTATTATATTAAAGGAATATGAAACAAAACAAGCACACACTTCATGTTCAACAAAAATTGCCACTACATTTTTTAAAACTTCTAGAAATGCAACAATTCCATAAACCCACATTCTTTTTAATATTCTATAATTTGAGACTAGTGGCTTACCAGTTCTTGTTGGACTTGGCGATAATGCATAAAGTAAAAAGTCATAATAATGATCCAATAATCGTATAACATGTTTATAAACTGACCATAATTCAGTATTTAAATCGGACCCTGTATTATTATCTAATAACTTTTGATTTACTTCTGCGCAACCTTGTTGAGTTTCAACCTCTAGCTTTAAAATTGATTTATAAGTCTCTTGTAAATTGGAAATTAATATCTGATCTTCCTCTGTCAGTATTATTCGCTGTTGTTGTTGTTGTTGTTGTTGTTGTTGATTCTGTTCATATTGTTGTTGGGATTGTAATTGTGGTTGAAATTGAGGTGATTGTGTTGAGTTTGTATCTTGATTATTCATGCTGCTAGTGATAGAATTTTTTCTTGGCTCTGTCGATTCGTGAAAATAAGACCGGGTATTAACTGGATTACTTTGGACTTGATACGGTTTGGTATAATAATCACCTGTTGATTGGTTGTGATTTATTGATGAATTGATTGATAAATCAGAAGAGTGAATCTGTGGTAATACTTTGTTGTTATTCGAGATAGGAAGAAAGTTCAAATTAGAATTAGAATTTCTTTTTATCGAAGACTGTAGTAAATTATAATGAGGTTTTGAATTTAAAGCAGTTTTTGGTGTAAAGCTTAAATTATAATTATTAGGTGTATAATTAGAAGGAACAAAATTGTTGCTATTGGTGATATTATTAATAGTATTAGTGCTTGCTAAATTATTAGTTGAAGCTGTTGCAATAGTTGAAGCGTTACTATGTCTATAATAAATTTTATTTGATAAAGGTTGTTGCAAATGAAAATTATTAGGGGTGTTATTATTCAAATAAGAATATTGAGAAATAGCAACAGGGTTAGATGTGATATTATTTGTTAGATAAAAATTAATGGCTTTTTTATTTAATGGTTGATTAGTTATTGAAGACTGTGAGTGATGTCTTTTTATATGAATTGGAGGTGAAGTTGATAAATGATTTTGTAATCTGTTTCTCTTGTTTGGATTATTAATAGTAGTGTTGGTATTAGTTGTATTAAAAACAGGACTAGGCGTCGAGTTGTTCAAGCTTGTGTTTTTCGAGTAATTAAGGTCGATTTGATTGGGATTTTTGTTGTTGTTCTGTATATGCATAGAGGAATGTAAACTAATTAATCTCCATAAAAAGATTATTGTAGATTATGGTAGAAGCTAATTATCTTTGTTGAGGATGTAAAATAAATAGCTGTGTTTCTGATGGTAGTGATGATGGTAGTAAATTTCAGTGAATTTTCTCCTATCGCTCCCTGCTGTCTCTACGATGGTTTTGGTGAACGTGGTAAACGTGGTGGAAATATCTATGACTAAAGCAAAACAGCTGAGCTTGTGCTTGTCCCAGACCCAAATGCAAAAGCAAAAGTCGCCGCAGAAATAAAAAAATCAAAAATCACACCAACAAGAAAACCTAAAATCCACAAGCAATGCGCGGATTTTGAATCTCGGGAATTAGTGTGTTCTTATTTCTTATATATTATTATTATTCAATATTGCTACTTTTGTTACTAAATCTATTCTATAATGCTGCCAAGTTGTTATTAAGATATTCCACAAACAGAGGAATGATACGATGGGTATCCACGGTTCTCACACGATTGAGTCCTACAAATGACCGCTTGATTCTCTGTAACGTGGCCGTAGAAATCTGGAGACTCGGTACTTCTGCGTAACAAACACTCTCGTCAATATTCTTGATCTTAAGTGTGCCGAAGGTATCGATCTGTTGGTATGCAACAATGTCACTCACCACTTGGTTGGTTAATTTGTCTAATTCTTGTAGATAGTTTGTTCCTATCGCAGGTTTGAGAACCGTAGCTAAATTGGGTTTTGGGCCTTTTCTTAATGCAATTATTTCCCATATTTCGTTGAATGGTAATTCATTATCATCATATGCAACCGAAACTAATGGAGAATCCCAACGTTTACTGCCATCTGGTTCTTCGAATCTAGCAATCATTTGTTTTAATAATTCATCATCCCATTTATCATCTCCTATTCTTTTACTATTTAGTTCAAAACATTTACTAGTTGGACAAATTACTTGTATAAGACAGTTACTCGTATATGCAGATTTCGCTTCACAGAATAATTGATATCTAAATCCTTTATTGTATGACATTGAATCCAAGATAACAATGTTGTTCTTGGAAATGTCTCTTTTAACTGCTGACATCTGTGTTGCTCTAGCTGCTTTTTCTGTATTTGATTCACGATACATTTCATGCTTTATACCTAATGATTCATCTGTATGCAAAATAACTTTAAAATTTGATCCTTCTTTATTTGCTTCTAATGATGAAATTTTCGTTTCTAATTCTTCAACAAGCTTATGCGATAATCTTGTCTTCCCCGATGACGGAAACCCAGCAAATAAAATTAATGGCATGGTTTTTCTATTTGTTGACAACAGAGAGAAAGTCTGTAGTTATCGATTTAGTAACTAAAATAAAGATATGCAAAAAAATTTCAAAACTTCAAAAATTCATCAGGAAAAAAAATAGAAAATAAAAAAAAATGAAAAGTTCAGGTAGAAGTCAGTATAGAACTGTTAACTTCTCTACCTCATTTAACAAGAACAGATACCATAGACATGACTAGCAAAGCAGCTCTTGCTCAGAAGGCTCTACTAGCGGCTAGGGAGGCATTTATACCAAGAACAGAGTTTCCAGATTATAATGTTGTGTTAGCACAACTCAAAGGACATCAAACAAAGGCATTACATCAAATGCAACAACTAGCACCACAAATTAATCTTGTGGTGGAATTAAGAGATTCTAGATCCCCGTTAGGCACATCGAATGTTTTAATTGATAAGATTTTTAGAAACAAAGAAAAAGTTATTCTATACACAAAAATTGATTCATCTTCAGTATCGTTGAGTTTACTTGAGTCATGGCATGGTAAAAGAAATGAACAGTTTTTGGCTGTTGATTGTAGGAAAACTGGGAACATCACAAAGATTCTAAAGCTTTTGAAGAAAAAGCACGGTCAAATGTTTCCTCCACCTCCTTTAGGTTTAAGATTAATGATTGTTGGTATGCCCAATGTTGGTAAATCAACTTTAGTTAATGGATTAAGGAAAAATGGCTTGGAAGTAGAAACGTTTAAGAAAGTTGCTAAAACTGGCAATCATGCAGGCGTCACAAAAAATACAAGTGAAATCATTAGAATTTCCAGAGAGCCTGAAATTTTACTTTATGACACACCTGGGGTCTTGTTACCAAAAGTTAATGATATAAAAACAATGTTGAGTCTTTATTTAATTGGTACTGTTACGCCGACGGGTATTGATCCTGTTATTGCAGTTGATTACTTATTATACACTATGAATTTGACAGACAAGACGGGTAGAATGTACAGGAAATATTTAAAACATCCAACTAATGATGTTTATGAATTATTAGATGGTGTAGGACGAGCTACAGGTAATAGAAGTAAAAAAGATGGTCATCAAAAAACAAATTATGTTGGATGTGCATTAGAAATAGTTAAAATTTTTCAGCGGGGAAGTTTAGGGAGAATGTGTCTTGATGAAGCCGTCATCAAGCAGGAAAGTGCTGATGAATTTAGTCAGCGTGTAAAGAACGAAAAAGAAAGAGTGAACAGCATGAAAACTAAGATCAGTGTGGGAGATGCCGACTCTTTGAAAAACATTGCTGACAAAACCACTGGTGATAAAAGAAAGGCCCGTTTGATACGTCAAAGTAATCAACTCTTTGTTTGATTGGACAAGTGTAAATATAGATAAATACTATCCCTGTATAAAAGATAAACAAGACTTAGAAATACCATTTGCTGTTTTTGCCCAAAGCAGTAACTTTTTGATTCATGTTTGTGTCTGGTGCACGGATTTACAGATTGTTGTGGTTCTGTATTCTTATTTTCTTAAATTTTTGAAACCTCCATTTCGCCACTTGGTGAAAGCACATGTATTCAAGTGGTTCTTATTGGAGAAGCAGCGAGACGTCAGTTTATTAATTCTGATCAGGCACATACACAGCACAGTTCCACAATTGATTCGCTTTAAAACCCTCTTTTTCCCATTTCTACAGTTTTAAAAAAAAATTATTATCATTTACTGAATTTGATCTGATTAGGTTTTAGGAAATTATTGTTGACATCTTATTGCTATAATTGAATTTCCTCTTTAAAATCAACTGAAAAAAATCTAATATTCATTTATTTGTTAATATTTATCAGAAAGTTTAATTATAGGTCCAACTACCATTTTGTTAAGAAAAATGGATTCAATTTTAGACTTTTCAAAAGATCTTGACATTACTGCGTTAGACACGGTGGTTGAAACCTTTTACCGTGGTAAAGGTGAAGACCAAAGACAAGCTCAAATAATACTTACCAAGTTTCAAGATCATCCAGAAGCATGGACAAGAGCAGATAAAATTTTACAATTTGCAAGAGATACTGAGACTAAATATATTGGTTTATCAATCCTGAATAATTTAATCAAAACAAAATGGAAAGCATTGCCTGATGATCAAAGATTAGGTATTAGAAATTTCATTGCTTCAATGATTATTTCAATGTGTGATGATGATAATCAATTTCAAACTCAAAGAGCCTTAATTAATAAATGTGATCTAACTTTAGTTCAAATTGTCAAGCAAGATTGGCCTCAAAATTGGCCAAACTTTATACCTGAAATTATTCAATCAAGTAAAGCAGGTTTTAATGTTTGTGAAAATAATATGATTATTTTAAAGTTATTATCTGAAGAAATTATAGACTTTTCAGCTGATCAAATGACCCAAGCAAAAGCAAGAAATTTGAAAACTAGTATGAGTAATGAATTTCAACAAATTTTTCAATTGTGCTTTGAAGTTTTAGATAAAGCTAATAAAAGTTCTTTAATTAATGCAACTCTTAATTGTTTGTTAAGGTACATTCATTGGATACCTGCAGGTTATAATTTTGAAACTGAGTTATTGCCGCTTTTAATAACTAAATTTTTACCCGTTGATTCATTTAGATGTGTTACAATTAAATGTTTAACTGAAGTTTCTCAATTAATTGCTCCACAATATGATTCAAAATTTGTTGAAATGTTTGGCCTGTCAATGAAAAGTATTCTAAATATAATTCCATTAGATCTAGATTTGAAGAAAACTTATAAATTTTCAACTTCTGCTGATCAAGAATTCATGCAAGATTTAGCAATGTATTTAGTTACCTTTTTATCCAATCATTTAACTGCAGTTGAACAAAATTCACAATTAAGAGACTTACTTTTAGCGTCTCATAGATATTTAATTCAATTATCAAGAATTGAAGAAAGAGAGCTATTTAAAACTTGCCTTGATTATTGGATTAAAATGGTTAACGGTTTATATATTGAGATTCAAAATTTACCTGTGCAAAATTCTTCTGCTTTATTACAATTGCAATATAGTTCAAGGGGTGGTGCACCAAATCCTGAATTGTTAAAAAATAAAAATTTACGTAAGGATATTTATGCTGAAATTTTATCAAAATTAAGAGTTGTTATGATTGAAAACATTGTTAGACCTGAAGAAGTTTTAGTTGTCGAAAATGACGAAGGTGAAATTGTTAGAGAATTCGTCAAAGAAAGTGATACTATTCAATTGTATAAGTCAATCAGAGAAGTGCTAGTTTATTTGACCCATTTAGATGTTGATGATACTGAACAAATTATGTCAGCAAAATTAGCAAGTCAAATTGATGGCTCTGAATGGTCATGGCATAATATTAACACATTATGTTGGGCAATTGGTTCAATTTCTGGTTCAATGGATGAAGAGAGGGAAAAAAGATTTTTGGTTTTAGTTATTAAAGATCTTCTAGCTTTGACTGAAATGAAAAGAGGTAAAGACAATAAGGCAGTTGTTGCATCAAATATTATGTATATTGTCGGTCAATATCCAAGATTTTTGAGAGCACATTGGAAATTTTTGAAAACCGTTGTTAATAAGTTATTTGAATTTATGCATGAAACCCATGAAGGTGTTCAAGATATGGCATGTGACACATTTATAAAAATTACTCAAAAATGTAAAAGACATTTTGTTATTCAACAATCTGGTGAAACTGGACCATTTATTGAAGAAATAATTAAAAATATTCAAGAAACGACATCCGATTTACAACCTCAACAAGTTCATACATTTTATGAAGCATGTAGTACAATTATTTCTGCACAAAATTCAGCACCTGTTAGAGAAAAGCTATTAAGCGAGTTAATGAAGCTTCCAAATATCGCATGGTCAACAGTTGTTCAGCAAGCGGGTGAGGATCCTCAACTTTTATTAAATCCTGAAATTGTTAAAATTATTGCAAATATTATCAAAACAAATGTTTCGGTCTGTAAACCTTTGGGTCCAAACTTCTATCCACAATTAGGTTTGATTTATGTTGATATGTTATCACTTTATAAAGCTGTTTCCTCTTTAATTTCAGGTGCTGTTGCAAATGATGGTTTAATTGCAACTAAAACTCCGAAAGTTAGAGGTTGGAGAACAATTAAGAAAGAAATTTTAATTTTATTAGAAACCTATATTTCAAAAGCAGATAATGAGCATGAAATTGTTAGGGATTTAGTTCCAAACTTACTTGCTGCCATCCTTGAGGATTATAAATCAAATGTTCCAGATGCAAGAGATGCTGAAGTATTAAATTGTTTATCAACATTAGTTGATAAGGTTGGTCCGATGATTCCAAACGAAATAGTTTTAATCTTAGCAAATGTTTTTGAATGTACACTTTCAATGATTAATAAAGATTTTACTGAATATCCTGAACATAGAGTTGAATTTTATAAATTATTAAGAGAAATTGATTTGAAGGGTTTCAATGCATTATTACAATTTCCACCAGAATCTTTTCAATCATTTATTGATGCAATTCTTTGGGCATTCAAACATAACAATAGGGATGTCGAAAATTCTGGCTTGACATTATGTTATGAACTTTTATTAAATATTGAAAAATTGGGTCCACAAAATCAATTTGCAATTGGATTTTATAGACATTATTATTTTCCAATAATAAGTGATGTTTTCTATGTGCTAACAGATTCAGATCATAAAGCTGGTTTTAAGCTTCAAACAAAATTGTTAGCAAAAATGCTAGAATTGGTTGTTAAAGAAAAGATAAATGAGCCAATTTATCCGCCGGATTCTGCACCTAGTGGCACACCAAATGCATTATTCCTAAAGGAATATTTAGGTAGCATGTTGATGAATGCATTTAATCAATTACAAAAGGAACAAGTTTCAAACTTTTTACAAGTTTTATTTAGTAATTTTGATAATGAAACGAAATTTACAGGTATTTTAAGAGATTTCTTGGTTCAAATTAAAGAATATGGTGGAGACCCAACTGATTACTTATTTGCTGACGATAAGCAGGCTGAATTAGTAGAAAGAGAAAGACTACAAAAAGAAAAGGCAAGTAGAGTTGGTGGTTTATTAAAACCTTCTGAGATGGAAGATTAAGTTTTAGGTTTTTTTTTTATAATTAAAAGGTATTATTAACCAATACAGGAATAAATAAACTTATCATATAACTAACATATAAAATGTAAATAAATTCAAATAATAAATAAAATCTTATTTTAACGTATTGGACTATAATCTCGTTTATTGTTGCCATCAAGCCTAGAATTGGTCTTTCTTGATTGAATTCGTTTACTCAGTGGATTGGTTAAATTTCTATCAATATTTGAAGGTGATTCAACAAATGCATAATCCAATTCAACTTGTCGTCCAAGAATTTCAAATTTTTTGCTTCTATGGATTTCTATTACTTCAATTACATCTTCAACATCTTTGAATTCTATAAGTGCATAACCTTTCACAAAGCCTGAATGTTTATCGTGGTTTAAATGTAAATTAGTAATTCTTGCATATTCTTCAAATGTATCATATATATTATCTTCAGTGGTTTCGGGGTGTAAATTTGTAACTATCAACACATATCCTTCTATAGCTGCAATAACAAAATAAGAGAATGTTAGTATTTTGGATTAATTAACACGTAAAGTATAAGTTGATTTTGAAACACATACATTTAGTAGCTGGTGCATGTTCTTCTGTATATTGTTTGGCAGCACCTACAATTTTTATTTGACTCATATCAGAATTGGTAATAGAGTACAAAATCATATAAAGATATTCCCTTGATTGTTAATTGTTCAGTAAAAATTACAAAATTCATGGTATCAATCTCGCATTTCAGATATGAATTTGACAAGCCATTTTTTATTGAAACAAGCATTTTTTGAATAAATTTCGGGTTATATATATCAGATTATGGATTTGTCGGCAGAGAGAAAATCTAAACTAATTCTAGGATTGAATTTAGCAACTGAATTAGTTAATAAACTAACAGATGTAAATACAAATTGTATAAAGCGAATACAAATATTACCTGACGAAATTGTCGACAAAACACCAGAAATTCAGTTGATTTTGAACCAAGAAGATTGTAAAATTGCTTCGTTTAACGATGATATTTTGGGTATCCAAGAAGTGATTATTTCTAGGTCTAGTTTCAGCCAAATATTTCTAGAATCTTACCAGTACATTTATAAGCATCACAGCTTGAAAAACAATTTGACTGATTTGAGAATTGCTTCATTTGGAATTCTTTTGGTCACCCCTATTGATACGACTGCGTTGAGAATAAATTATAATTGTTTAATTGAACTTAATGAACTAAGATTTTATTTTGAGACTTATTTTTTGTTAGCGGGGTATCTAACCTGTAATTATGATAAAACAAATAAATCATCATGTTTATGGGAATATTTCAAAAAAATTCACGTGAAATTGATATCTCAACTTAATGCAGATAGTTCAGAAAAGATTTTAAAAGATCTAACTTCAATGAATATAAATAAGTGGTTACAATTAAAATCTGATAATTTATTACAGCTGTTTTCAATACGAACATGTTTGTATTCGATCAAAGTTCATCCACGTAATTATTATGCATCAAATTCTTTGAGATTTTTTGTGGCTATGAGCTCAAATAGAGCACAACTATTCAAAATCATAATTGAATTTATAGAAAGCGAATTGGATGATTTTAGCTTATGGTCAGTATTGGGTGATTCAATTATCAACATTAAAACAAACCAGTTAACATGGTACTGTGAAGAATTGGGAAGATATGGAGGTAATCCGAACACAAATTTTGATCATGTTGATATTGTTGAAATTTATGAAAGCATAAAATCATGTATGATGAAGGTAAAATCTTATGGTTCAATATACACAACAGTTAAAATACAAAAAAGTTTTAAGATTGAAGATGATTGGATTAATGAATTACAAAATAGCATTAATGCTTTTGAACAAAAACATAATGGAAAAATAGATTGTGAGTTAGGTGTTTTAATAGACAATAAAACCAACCACTGTTCAACATTTCAAAATGATTCGATTTTGCAAGACGAATTTAATTTTACACTAAATTTAAAGAAAGTTTTTTTAATTTGCATGTAGGTAAAAATGAATAGTTTAATATAACGATAAAAAAGCGTATATGGACGGAAATAAGCCGGATAAAAAAAGGAGTGGGGAATAAAGACGATGGACATTGATGTTATGAAATGGAAAAAAAAATAAATGATTATTCTTATATCAGTAAACTCTAATTCTTATTGTTATTTATTTATTGGGAATTCTTTATTTTTTCATAAGCAGGTATCTCAAATTTATCACTGAATTTTTGACCTGGAAGGAAAGGTGCAATTTCGAAAATATGCTCTTTCATCTTTTCAGGATTCATTGAATCATGAGTCAAGATATGATCTTTATAGATAATGAATTCCAAATGTTCATTACCAAATTCGTTTGATTCTTCTATAGTTAGTGGTCTGAATAATTTTGGTTGGAATTCTACACCATCTTCAATTCTTTTTTTAGCTGCGTCTCTCTGATCTTCTTCAACCTTAAATTTTTCATCAGTTGCAACAGTATGGTCTCTATTGGCTAAAGCATCAGTAACTTTAATCCATAACTTTCTACTTTCATAATTACCCTGTTCGTTTAAGCTTCTAACTTTAGGTCTTAATGGGTTTGCCTTTGAACAATCAAATAAAGTACTTGTTTTTTTAGATTTTAAATCCTTGATTAACATGACTTCATTCCATTTACCCGTAATTTCATAAAGTTCGTGATCGCCTTCGTTAATTTTACCTTGAATTGCATTGTACGTACCAGAAATAAAACCTTTAGTTTTAAATTCGATATCGCTTGATAATTTATGTGAGGAAACATCAATACGTAGATGATCACCTAATTCAAATTTTAAACCACCAAACAAAATACCTCTCGCGTACATATTAGGTTGTGTTAATGTATAAACTTCAGGCTTTCCAGTTTTTTCATCAATTATATTAGTAAATGTTAATTTTGTTAAACCATCCATCATTGCAGCAGTTGAATTACCTAAAAATCTAGATTTTGGTGCAACTAAACCATCAATTCTAACACCATGAGCAGGAATAGCGTAAAAATATGAAGATTTTGGCGGATGATGAGACGTTTGTTCAGCAACATAATAAGCTTGAGTTCCATCAGGTAAATCCCAATAACATGTAAAATATTCACCTAAAATTGGATTCAATGGTTTCTTAACTGCCTTTGGAGCAATGTGCCAACATGACATATACCATTTAACGACTAGAACAAATCTTTCAACATAGTCCTTTGTTTTTGATGCTTGAATCAACACATCTGGTTCTTGAAGCTGATTAGTGATTCTTTCCAGCATTGATTTTCTTTCAAGAATAAAAGTCGGTAATGTAATTCTTGATAAATCACAACCTGGTCTCAACTGTGATATAATACCCATTAAAATTGATTGGCCTTGATCATCAACTTCATCAATATCTTCAACACTGACACCCGAATCCGGTAACCCCGATGTTTTGGAAGATGATTCACTTGATGATTTTCCTATAGGAATAAAATATTTTAAATTTTAATGTTAGTATTTTGTTCATGAAAAAAATGGAAGGATATGACAAAAAATAAGAAATTGAAAGTGACATTTGATAAGTTATCTTCACATGTTAGCATTTAAAAGGGGGTTTCAATATCATTAGTCTGAAAGGGTAAGTAGAGACGTGAAAGGAAGTAACATACCTAGAAGTTTAGATTTGAAAGAATGCATTGTTGTCAATAGGCAGAAGCTTTTTGGGGTTTTTAAATAGAAAAAAGAAGACCCTTTCAAGCCTAAAAACAAAGCATCTGTTTCATTTACCATCTCTTACAAAACAGAAATTGGAAATCTAAAAAAAATGAAAAAAACGGAATTTACTCGGCGTCGACCGACGTTTAGGGCCCTCGGCTTCAGTTACTTTCAATACAATATCATATTACAATATTATACATTTCTATGCTATGTATGCTGTACAAAAAAATCTAGGTGGACATTACTACTACTTCATCCTTCTTCACCGTGTTGGATGTATGTGGTGCAGGACTTGCACTAGCACTTTCTGTCCCACTTTCGACCATTTTCATCTTTTTGTTAATTTGACCATTTTTATCAGTTTTCCTCTTTTTCGTTTTAGTTGGTCGTGTTTCTGTTTCATCATATACATCATCTGGCAAATCCCAAAGTTTAACATATCTAATGCTTAGGCCATAAAGTTCTTCGTTGTAACTAACCCAACTTTTACATATTTGATCAAATTCTGTACATGGAACTTGAATATTCATTTTTTTTTCTTTACCCTTGAGGTCCAATTCTAATCCAATATAAAGTTTCATCAAATGAATTAAAATTTTACCTTCATTTGCAACTTTCTCTTCTAAGTTATTTATGTCTGTATCTTCATCAATTTTAATCTCATCTAAATTCTCTTTTGCATATTTTTCTCCATCTAATGTACCATATAACTGATTTATGATCGTGACCTGTTCGGGCGTTTTACAAATATAGGATGTCGTAAACGGTTTAACATATGGATGTGCTAAAACAACACCTGAAACATTCTCAATTTTTAGAACTAATAATCTCAATTTTGACTCAACCATACCACACCATTTAATGTGATCTTCATATTTACCTTTGGTGGATCCAATGATCGTTAAATAATATTTATAACGATAGAAATAATCATGTTTAACAAATAAATCTTTCCATTGTTTTTGTCCAACTTGAATCTCATTCATTATTATCAATGCTCGATCCATTTCTTGTAAAATAATTTTTTGAGTTGAACTAGTTATATTATGAGTTGCACACATTGATGGATATGCAGGTGTGATAACTGGCATTCTATGACCTTTATCTTGTCCATATAATTTTGGATTCCAAATTCGAACGGGTAACGGGCCATCTTCGATGGGCTTTAATAAAACAGGCTGCGGCCATTTCCATTGTAAGTAAATATGAAAAAATTTTGAAACAATTACTGCACCAACAGCATTTGGATAAAGTTGACAAATTCTGGCAACCAACATTGCCCATGCAACACCACCAGGGAATCCAAACATGTTTGCATAAATTGCCCTTCTCTGGGCCCATAACTTAATTGTTCTTAATGCGTGCCTGAAAACCGTTTTCTGTGGAACTAATTGTAAAATTTGGTCAGTAACTCTGGTACCATTTAAGGATCTTAAATCTTTATCATCAATATTTCTTAATAAATTATTATCTTCTAACGTTAGATCTAGTGGAACTTGAGGTATGTCTAGTCTACCACAAATCAAATCAATATCAACACCATCAAAAATTGTTTTAATGATTGGAACGAATGCATCTGGAACTTCTTGAATTTTTTGTAATTCTGGTCTTTCCTTTAATAACTCAGTGAAAACTTTAAAAAAATCATCCCTTGTAACATGTTTTGGTACAACTACTAATGTATCAATATCAGATCCGGGTCCATAAACCCCTAATCTATAAGAACCAAATGTGAAAATTTTACCTCCAGCATCTTTTGCCATACCTTCACTCATATTTTTTCGTTTTGAAACCGTGTAGACGAATCTTTGAGTTAATTGTTGTAAAATTGTTAAAACTTTTCTTCTTCTTTCAGTTTCAGCTTCAGTTTCAAATGAATTTTGATTTCTTAATTCTTCAATCATCAGATCATTCAACGTAATTTCTTCCTTTGTTGGGCCTTCTATGGAAATGGCTGGTGTAACACCATATTGTTTTACAGGAGCACTCATTTTCTCTTCTGCTTTATATGTAAATAACTCACTAAATGACTTGAATCAATGTACAGTTTTCTTAAAAAAAAATACTAATTAATCAATAATGACAACGTAAATCAAACAACTTAACAATTAAACGTTCTAGTAACGTAAAACTTTATTGTGTTTTTCTAAGGTTTTTATCCAATGCAGATTCAAGCTACAACAGAGAGAAACATCACTTTTGAACCAAAAATTAGATTCAGATAATTTTCATTTTGTTCAATGTTGTTGCCTTCGAAATTCTCACTTCGCATTGCAAACTGAACGTGGCGGTGCACGGATTATGGCGCATTTAAAAAGGATTTCTGTGGTTTAAGGGAAGATTAGTTATTATTCTTTACAGGTATACAGTTGAAATATTACTGAAGAGTATTTATTCTAATGGTTGTAAAAAAATCAATGATTTTACTGCAAAATTCATTGCAAAATTCCAAATTTTACATTAGAGATCGCAACTTCTTTAATTATTTTTTTTGGACACGATATTGATAAAAAGGTACCTTTGAACCTCATCTAACTAAAGCACACTAACGACTGAATATTTATGCAATCGAGGATACAGGGTTATATAGGTTAAATCAGCAAGTGTAGATACACTAGCCTTGAAAAATAGAACTTATGTGAGAAAGGGTAGTAGGGAACTCGTATCAAACTTAAAAAAACGCGTAACGAACAAACTAAACATTAAACAATGTGATCGTAGCTTGCTTATTGATTGTTTGTTCAAAATAAAGAATGACTTTAGTCTAATGCTATTTGTTTAAATTGTTGACTTATCACAGCATATTTAACGTAATTGAACTCTGAAAAGAGCATAACACTTAAATACGACTGACTAATTTTAAAAAAAAACCAATAAATAGAAAATGCCTACTATGACACGAAATTTTACTATTTTTATAGAAGATTTCATGGGGATGTGAATAGTAAAAATGGGCATGTCACTCTAAGTTCGCAACTAATGGCAACACAATCTTTGTGTAAGCACTATTAAGCTACTTTTCATTTTTATCTCCCGATTCAAAAGTCAGAACGGATTTAAAATATTTAGAAATTTAGTTGCCGCCGATTGAGCAACTCATTTTAACCAATCTTTGTGAATTTACAATTGAGAGGTATATACAATAGCTCATATTTTAAGAATTAAAGGAGCTTAATTTATTTAAGTTATATAAAAGAACATTGAAAATTTTATTAAGCCTTCAAAAAATGATTACGTCACTCCCAGAATAGCATTAAACATCAAAGCCGTGTACATGTGAAATGTCCAATTTATAGGCGTACTTTTCTACAAGCTGAAAATTTAGAGTACCATCCAAAACAGATATTTCGTGCTAGTTTCAGAATACATACGTTTTGCGATATAAGTTTGAAATGTAAATACAAAGTAACTAGGTTAAAAAAAAAACTATAAAAGGTTCATTAAATACCTAATAGAAGTAAGTTAAAGTCTGGAATTTATAACCATCAGACAAATAAAAAAAGAATCAGTATAAAATAATGCTAAAAGACATTGCCTAAGCTAATGAAAGTCTGTGGAAACCACCTTCCTTTCTAACTTTTTCTTGGTGAATAGCCATTAATCTTTGAGCTTCAATTGGATCTTCAGCTTCCTTTGGTTCAATACCTGGAACGTATTCATTGGTGTAATTAGCCTTGTAATCTGCAGGTAAGATATCTAATCTCTTACCGTAGTTTGTAACCTTGTTCCAATCTCTGTGAACATTGAATAATGAGTCAGAGAAGTATGCATAACATCTTTGATATTGTTTGTAAGATAAATCAGTGTTTAATTGTGGCTTAAAGTCAACATATACCTTCCATGCTGCTTCAGGATCAGCAATAATTTCATCAGTTGCTTTCTTAATAGCCTTTAAGAAAAGCTTAATTTTGTCAGCATTTTCACTAAGGAATTTATCATTAACAATGTAACAAATTGAACAGAAACAACAACAGCCTAAACATGCAACTCTGTCAATTCTCATCATTTGAACATCATTTTCATCTAAACCGTTTTGTTTACAGTATTCTTCTAATTCAACTTGTTGCATACATTCAATACCAATACCACCATCAATCTTACCTTCAAGGATGTATTTAGCAACATTCATACCACATCTAACTGCAGTATAGTCAGATTCCTTTAAACCATGGTATTTACAAAGTTCATCTAATTGAATCTTACCAAATTCACCAACGTAACCAATGGTCTTACCTTTAATAGTTTGGAAATCATTGGTAATACCACTTGACTTTAAGTATAAAACACCAGTGAATGGTTCATCTAACAAAGAAGCAACTGATGTGACCGGGAAACCACGTGCTTTTGCTGCAAGGGTATGGATCATTGCCTTTAAACCCATATCGACCTTACCTGAACCAATTAATTCAGTAACATCAGATGGATTTGATGGTTCTAAGATAGCAATATCAATACCTTGTTCCTTGAAGTAACCCTTGATTTGAGCATAGTAAATAGGAATATGGTATGGAGCTGGTTGCCAGTTTAAGCAAAATGAAATCTTTTCGGTGGACATTTTTAAATAATAGTTGAAGTTGTTGATTATTACTTCTAATTAAAAAAAAGAAAGTTTGCTATCAGAACAAAATTCTCAAATCAAGGCATCGAGTAGGTTTTATATATTAGAAGGAATAGCATTACTTTTCTACTTTAACATAAATGTTGAAGAAATTTCTATAGAATTCGGTAATTAACATAATAAGCATGGGGCGATGCTCCCCGTCTATTAGCCATAACCAGTCAACAAAAAGCTGGATATTATTCCATAAAGATGTTTTGTTTTACTCCGGGTTATACCTGTTTCTGTGAACTACACATCGGCCTTTAATACCACTTTTGACACCGATAGGTTAGAAAAACAGTAAAAAATGTACATTGTAATTTTTTGAATTAGTAGTATACACAATCAATGCATGTGATTGCAAATAATAATAGTAATTTACAGAAAGCTCCTGTGGGCAGATAATATTCTCGGTCTTCCTCTTAACAAGGGATTGGCTGAAGAAGCACCAAGGATTCACCTCAGAAATTGCAGGAGTTAATTAAAGAGATGGGATGACAACCGAGAAAGTAGTTCTTATCCCCGCAAATGATTCCAAAGATGCCATATTTTTGTGCCTTTGTGTTGTGGGCACTGTTTCCCGGTCCTCGATATTTGCGCTATTTGCGCTAAATTTTGAATTGTGATTTGTATTTATGTTGCTGCACCTTTGAAGTTATCCATTGTTTAATTAATTGTTGGAACGTGTCGGCAAGTTGCCGCACCGCTGAAGAGGATGGCTCATGACTCATGTTGTGTTGATATAGTAATAGTAAATATACATATTTGTATACATGTTTCCGTCTTTTTACTTTACTGTGACTCACAAACATAATAGTGTTGGTTTTTCATAGAATGGTCGATCGTGTACACTTGAATATACATTACTAGCTGAAAGCTCAGAAGACAAGATCTTTCTATAATTTGCTAAGCCAGTAGTGCCCGGAAAAACATTTATTAGGCGAAGCCGATTTTTTCACCCTGTTGTTATGAAATCCAATCAATTGTCTCTAATATCCGTTTAAGGCAACTCTATGTTAGTTTGGTCTTTAATTTTTTATGCACAGTCTTTTTTTAGTTTTTCTCTTCTATTATGGTCTGTAGCATAACAAATTGTTAATTGCTTGATAATACTTGTCGGAGTCATAATGTGATCTTATTTACCATCCCACTCAAAAGCATTCGAAACAGGAAAATTAAATATTCGTGCTTTGTCTTATTTATAGAAAGTGTTTTTTGATATATAAAGTCATTATTAAACTTGGCAATAATAATTGATTCAGTTCAAGTCTCGTTAGTATGTTTTGTGTAACAGCCTATTGAGCCGCATAGTTTTTACCGACAAAGAAAACTTGTAATAAAACTAATTACCGACGTAGATTTATTTGTCATAAGGCTAGTACAATTGATACTACATAAGATTCACAAAGCTTGCCTTAACCCAACACTTATAGGACGTTCTAGCCTCCAAATAATTATAGCAGGGGCGATCGCCCGCCAATCCCCAAATATTTTTTCTCAGGGCAGTCGGCAACAGAATTCCCGATCAAACGGAGCGACGCATCGCAAAAATTGTTTTTGAAGTTTTTTTTTTCTCAACATTTTGAAAGTTTAACTGTCAGTGTGTGTTATTCTTCTACTGAAACATTGCATTACCGTATGTACTACTGTATGATAGAAAAACAGAAGAAAATGATTGTTGTAATGCATTGACTTTTAAAGTAGGGTCCATGATATTTGGATAAGTTGGCAGTTAAATAAATTATAAAATAAACTAGATAAAGTAAAAGAACTAGAGAATTTTGTCACCTTATGTAAGATAAAATAGAATGTAATAATCATAATAAAATGAATAAGAGATAAGAGATAAGAGATTAGCAGCCCGCTTAGAACTGATACAACGTTCGTTTCAACAGTATGGTTTTGTCCTAAACTACAAAATATGACATCTCCTTAATGTTCAATGTAGAATGTTGGTTCCACAAAAATATTGACCATTCACTTTTTCTCCAGCTACTGTTGATGATATATTTTTTAGCTATACTTCTTTTCAAAAAGCATACTGGGTTTACCTTCCTGCTTTACAAGATGTAGTTATTTCCAATAATGTTAAGTTTGACGATTCTGTTTAGCCATATTTGTTCACACAACCAATGATAACTGGCTCTGGTTCTACTCCTATCCCATCTGATGTATTATTTGGTTCTGCGGCTACTGATGCCATAATGCCATATTACACACAACCTTCGTCTGCTGATCCTTTTTTGTCGATAACATTAGAATTAAACTCATGGAAAATACTTCTATTATTTACCTTGATTCACTATCACAAACTGATCCTGGTTCTAGTCTGTTTTTTTTTCTAAAGATCATGATCCTATTGCCGCACCAGATGTTCCTATTACTACCAATGGTTAATCGGGTGCGCATGATGCTGCAACTGTGAAACATGGCTATCATTCTGATGGTTTTAATTACTTTGATGTTAACTATGACGGTTCACCAATTGATCTGATTCTTTAAGCTACTTTTGCAAATACAATGGAAGGTACTATTCCCCATGAAAATGTTGTACAAGTTGAAGGAAGTACAGTTGTTCCAAATGAAAATGCTCTCAAGCTGAAAATGATACTGGGTCTCAAAAAAAAGATGAATGATTTTGATTCACCATCTGGAAGTACTGCTGGTGCACCTTTTAATCATCTCATTAAAACATTTTCCAATGTCACTGCTGATATGGGTAATGGACCCAAACATCATCACGCTACTTATGTTATTTAAAAGGTTTTTCATGCAATTAATGATGTTCATCAAACATTTATAGCCAACAGTCATTCAGAATATGTTCCCTCTAACTACCATGAGGCAGTTAGCTGTACTGAAGTTCATCTCTGGACTGCTGCTATAAAAAAGGAATTGGATGCACATTCACTCAACAACACTTGGAAATTGGTTCCGCTTCCACCTACACGTCGTGCAATTGGTTGTCGTTGGGGTTTCACCATTAAAGATAGCACAACTTCACCCACTTATGAGACTTGATTAGTTGCACAAGACTTTCGCCAGGTTTATGGACTAGATTACACCGAAACGTTTGGTCCAGTTGTTCGGTATGAAAGCATTTAGAGTCTTTTATGCCATTGCGGCTCAATTTTCACTTCAAATTCATCAAATAGATGTCACTACTATACTTCTCAATGGTGATTTAGGTGAAGAAATTTACAAGAGCATTCCACCCGGTATTAATGTTTTCCAATCTTGTTTGTCGGTTACAGAAAAGTTTATATGGTTTAAAGCAAGTACCTCTTTGTTGGAATTTCAAAATCAATTATGTGTTAGTTAAAACTGGTTTTCTCCCGTGCAAACTCAAAGTTTGGCGTTTATTCAAAAGTCTCTGGTACTCATGTTATTCTTGTTGCTCTCTATGTTGATCCTATTTAATAATAATTCTTTTGTTGCTCAGGTTCAGAATACATTATTGTCGCATTTTTAAATGAAGGATCTTGGTCTCGGTTCTGTGTTCCTCGGCATGGAAATTAAGCAATCTCCATCTGGTGTGTCTGTTCATCTTCAACATTATCTTACTGGATTTCTTTCTGAGTTTAATATGTTAGACTCTAATTCGGTCACCACACCAATTGTTCTGGTTTCTCACTTGTTCCTGATGGTACTCTGCTAAATATTTAAGAAGCATCTCAATATCCCAGCATGGGAAGTTATAGTTTGCTGCTAATACTTTTAGGCCTGATATTTTATTTGCGGCTTTTGAGCTTTCTAGGTATTTCAAAGAGCCTCATAAAAATCATTTAGCTGCTATCATACATGTTTTAAAATATATCAAAGGTACGTTGGATTTAGATCTAAATTTCAAACATGGTAGAACTTTTAACCTTGTTGGATACTGTGACGCTGATTGGGCTGGTGATAAAGTTGATAGAAAATCTGTTACTGGGTATTTGTTCATGTTAGCTGGTGCTGCTATCACTTGGAAATCAACAAAACGGAAAACAGTTGCTCTTTCATCAACTGAAGCTGAATATATGGCTGCTGATATGTTTAACAAGAACCTTAGCAGAATTAAATTCAAGAAGTTTATTGACCTAGCCGGTATGAAGTCATAATCAACGAGTGTTATAATTATGATGGAGTGTTGAAATGAATGTAATCGGGCCGTGTTAAAATAAATGCTGTATCAATTATGAGCGGGCCGATAACAAGCGAGTCGCTTATCTCTTATTGTTGTAATGTAACTGACTTTGACGGTGTACTTAAGATTACATGATAACTGATAATTAAAGTAGCTATACAAAGACTAGATAGGTAGACTACAAGAGGGAAATCGTGCTTTTTATATAGGCAGTGCTTTTTATATAGGCAGCGATATCCGGAAAACACATTTCAATAAGTGATATAATTAGAAACATCTAGAATATCTATCCCTATATGGTAAGTTATTAACATCAGAGTCAACTCATGACTCTGGCTAGATATTCATGATTCTCATCTCAACACTACACTCCTTTATTTCTCTATATAAGGAGGTATTTCTCCTTATATCTTCTCTTCCATGGTTATATACTTATTTATATTGTTTCTTTTTATAACTTACTTATAATATAATCATGGATCCTATTATCAGAGTAAATACATTACAACACCTATTTTAAAACTCGATCCATAAAAACAGAAAACACCAGTAAAAACAAAGAAAACAGTAATCGCAAAAAAATCAGTGCAATATTAATTTTATTTTTTCATAATTTTTTCATAATTTTGTAATAAATTTTTTGAGTTTACTTGATGTATAAAAAATAGCACAAATATAAAAAAGGCGTTTCTTAATCAAAAAAGACCAAACACCATCTATTAGTATGGTATTGTACGGAGCTATTCTTGTATATAATGATCCCTTGGCCCAGTTGGTTAAGGCGTGGTGCTAATAACGCCAAGATCAGCAGTTCGATCCTGCTAGGGATCATTGTTTCTTTGGGCGTGTGGCGTAGTTGGTAGCGCGTTCGCCTTGCAAGCGAAAGGTCATCGGTTCGACTCCGGTCTCGTCCATAATATTTTTTGGATCAATATATTTTATTTAAAACTTTTCAAATAAAAAGATAATGTTTTTCATTTATAAATTACACAAACTTTGCTTTCAGCTTCAGTAATTTTTTGATTTGTTAGTATTGTACTTTTAATAAATCTGTTTTCCAAAGTGGGCATTAATTGAAAATATAATTCTTCGTCATCAACAATAGATTTTAAAGTTTTGAACAAATCTGGTGATAATTTTGATATGTTTTCAACATTTGAATACATATCTTTCATTACTTGATTATTTTGTTGTTTTATGTCTTCTTTGTTTTTCGAACTCATGATAGAAATTGTGAAAATAAAACCCTCAGATGTACCTATAGCAGCAAATCTTAAATTGCTTGGTGAACCATGAAATGAGTCCTTATCGTAACATGAAATGCTTGTTACTGATCCATATTGTATGTTAAACTTTGTGAATATTTCACAGTTTGGCAATCTTGGATTAGTATAATTAATATTAAGCAAGAAGATATTTCCCAATGAATCACCAATGACTATTATATCTTCACTAAAAACACCCAATGAAGTTATTAAATTCCACTTAAAAATCAACCTATGTTTAAACAACTTTTTTGTATTAGTATCAATTCTAATGATATTCAAACCTAAAAATGGATCTACTAAAAGCCAAAATTTATCATTTAGTCGTGTAGAAATATATGTTTTAGATATCCCTAAATTTTGTTCGTCTAATTTAATAAACTTAAGGCCGAGTTCCCCTGGTCCCTCAACTTCTCTATATAATTCTAGACCCATCATCAAACAATAATATGGACCCCAAAATATTAGTGTCCTATCATCAAGTAGATTAACTGATTCAAGTTTCACATTTAGAACAGATATTGTTTTCAACTGTAAAAGATTCTGTTTATCAATAACAAATAATAATATTTCTGTTCTCTTTTTGTGAATAAAATCATCGTCATTCGCATAATCTTCAATATTATTACTTGATGTTATTACAATAAATGAACTTTCTAAATACGATTGAATGGTTTTGGTTTCAGATAGTAAGAAATCATTACCATCTGGCATATAGGGTTTGAATGATTGAAGTGGGAACATACTTAAAACCTTAACATTTTCTTCTAAATCATAAGATGATATGTTATCACCAGATTTAAAATAAATATCAATTCTTTCTGAAGTTGCAACATTATCAGACAATATGTCAGATTTAAATTCTATGAGCAAAACCGTAAAATCATTTATAACTATATGTTCCTTGAATACTTCAGACCTTTTATTCATCTCAAAATTTAATGATTTGAAATATGAATAATCAGTATCAGCACATGTAAAACTTAAATCATTCTTTGTTAGTTTAACATCTGTAATAGGCAAGTTTTCATTTACAGGTCGATCAACGATGGTATTTTTGATAATATTTCCATCAATCGTTTGAAATGACATTAATTGTGAGTATTTATTAAAAAAATAAAACGTATCATTAAAATGAAAAACTGGAAAGTAATTATCCAAGGTAGTATTCATCATTGAATTAACTTTGATTATTTGCCACTGTTTGATGATCAAGGTAGGACGCACTTCACCAAGATTCATACTTCGTGTACGTTTTCTCATATTTAAAGTCTCACCAGAATCATAATGATATTCCAGTTTAATTTTGTAAAAGTTATTATCTGAAGTCGTTAATAATATCGAATTTTGATCAATTATTGAATACGTCTGGAAAATTTTGTTTAAACCGTTAGTAAAGTCTAATTTTTGTGTAAAACACAAATCTTCCAACATTGAATTATCTGTTTCATTTATCAATATTGAATTTGGCATTCCATAAATTATAAACTCATAAGAAAATATATGAATTAAAAAATAATTCAAAGGTACAATTAGCTGAGGAACTGATTTAATTGAATCTATAGTTTTAAAATGTGTGAAACTTATAGCATTTTTCTTTTCTAACGAGTAGAATCTTAAATTATAGTTTAATTTTATGTTTCTTGACAATACTGAAATCCAATGTCTTGACCCCGAGTTAAAAATTTGCAGATCAATGACTGTATCATTAGATATCCAAAAAAAATTGGGGTCTAGCACAACTTTATATTTATCAAACTTAAGTAGTTCAGGTGTTTGCTTAAGTTCCTTTGGTTGTTTATTTAGGGATGCAAGTTTATATAATTTTTCTTTTGAAGGCTGCAATTCTAATTGAATTATGAATCCACGATTTAAATGGATTATAATAAATCTTGAAGACGTATCAACTTTGATTAAACAGTTTTGAAAATTTACAATTTTTCTTTGATTTTCATAATCTAAAGGTGAAATTTTATTCATTTGTAAATCAGTAAAGTTGAAGCGTTTGATTATTACAATATCAATCAATGTAGAAGACGTATATTTCAAAGCCAAAACATATAATTCGTTCAGCTCAGTGAGAACCAGGATCCAATCTGTGTCCAATCCTGCAGGAGAAACGGAATTAAATGCCAATATCCTGTTAGAGGTAGTAAAACCAACAATTTCAGCTCCATCTAGATTAAAAACACGTACGGAATAGGGATAAAATGCACAGCAAACTAAACTATTTTTGTCCACAAGCGGAACAAATAGGCTTCCTAAACATATACCAGCAGAATTACTCCTCACCGATTCCACAACCAATGCAGACATGCACAAATGCATCTAATACATTCAAGATTCTCTCATATGCGGTACAAAATTATCAATGGCAGAAACATGCTGTGGATAAGTTTAAAACCTGTGCACCAACCAGGATTCTTGTTTCTCTTTTTTTTTGCTGAGGGGAAGAAACGAAAAAGTCGACTTGATGAATTCAATAGAGATTAGAGTACAGTATAGTATCACTTTCTAGACAGAGGCAGCATCGAATCACACAAGAAATCACCATGTTGGCTAGATCCTTTCTCAAAACTGCACAAAGAGGTACTAGACTTCCTCTTGCTGCAAGAGCGTTCCATACCACTACATCTGCAAAGGTCGATATAAATGCTGAAATTAAGTGTCGTGAGTTACTTGACAAACTTCCAAGTTTGGAATACTTATTTCAAAATGCAGATGGCTCAAAAAGAACTCCATCTGAAGCAGAACTAAAAACAATTGCATATTTAAATACCTATTCAAAAGAGAGAAAACTATCTTTGGTTGAACAGGTTTTCACTTTTCCAAAAAAGTATGAAGATTTATATCTGGAAAATGATCAAGATTTGTACAAATTGAAGGCATCATCTGGTTTAATTATTGACAAAATCCCTTATGAAGATACTGCAACAGGTGAAATTAAATGGAAAATCGTTAGAGATGGTGAAGAAAAGGAAGGATGGGAAAATATTGCACATATCTTATTTGTTCCTGCATTTTGTTTCCTTGCAGTTACTGTTTTCTGGAGAGATGATATGGATGTTACTGAATGGGCAAAGAGAGAGTTATTATATAGAGTCAAGGCAAAGGCACAAGAAGAAAATGACACCGAAGTCTTAGATACTTTCAACAAATATGGTGAAGATCCAACCAGTTACAAATTCGATTTAGCATCTTTTGACAAGAACGATGACGTTATTGTGGAAAGAATTCTTTCAGGTGAATATGATAAATTAGCTAAATTAAAGGTGAAACAATCTAGTTTGGAAAAATAATTTTAACATTTCAATGTTTATTAATGTTTTCTTCCAGTTCAATTTATTCGCAATTAATAACTCCTAAAAATAACAAAAAACTCATATGATCTGAAATCTAATTCATCTATTTATACTTATATTTATACATTCATTCCATGTAAAGCGTAAACCTACATTAAGCTATTTATTTCTTATATATCATAGTATATACAGTAAAAAGGCCAAATCTGGCAAAGACGTGATCGAATCGAATCGCGAAATTACTGAAAATAGAAAGATTTTCTTCAAACATGGTTTCAGTGGCAACTATTGCATTCAATTCCTCTGTTGTTCTTCTTCTGTTTGATTTCTGTTATTACCACACAGCATTGAGCTCTCGGAGACATCAATTTTTTTTACAACACCTCAAAGTTTTAGGAATCATTTGAATTTCCATTTTACACAATTGAATATATTAATTAATTTCTCTACTCAGTCGATACGTTAAATTTAAGAGAATCATATAATGTCTACAACCTCTCCCAAGATGAATGCAGACCCATTCCCAATCCCACCTTCAAGCCCTGAAAAGCTAACACTTTCTCCAACTAATTCTCATCCTCAAGATAAAGGCCATAGACGCAGAAGATCTTCATCATTAATTTCAAAAGTTCAACCTGAAAATTTTGAAACGAAACAAGATCAAGATATCCAAGATAATATGAATGCCAATTGGGTTCATTTCAAAGGTGCTTGGATGATTCATATTGTTATTATTATGTTGTTGAAGGCTTTTTATGATTTAATGCCAATATTTAGTAATGAAGTTAGTTGGACTTTAACAAATGTTACTTATGTTATTGGTTCTTATATTATGTTTCATCAAGTCAAAGGAACACCATTTGACTTTAATAACGGAGCGTATGATAATTTGAATATGTGGGAGCAAATTGATAATGGTGCACAGTTTACCCCTGTTAAAAAGTTTTTATTAGGTGTTCCAATTGCATTATTTTTAATATCGACTCATTATTCCAATTATGATTTATCACTTTTCATAATTAATCTTATTGCCTGTTTAATAGTAGTGATTCCAAAATTACCTTCAAGTCACAGGCTAAGGATCAATATTCCTTACATTACTGATCAACAAATTGTTCAAGGAATATAATCTGCTTAATCATTATTCAAAATTTATTTCGTTCCAACAAGTAGTCAATTGTAATGATTTTATCGATTTATAAATTAGCAAATCCTTTTTTACTTTTTACTTTACAACAATGTTTATCTATATTTACCCTCCTTTACTATTTTTGTCTTTACCCTATTGTTTGTAGTGGGTCTTTTTATGGTTTTTCTTTATATTATTAACAACTGATATTATATATAACAGCAAATAACACATTTTTCTCTAAAATCGAATAGATCTAAATCCTAATTTACACATACTAATTTATACAATTAAATTCATTTCTCCTTTTTATTTACCTTTTCCTTCTTCCATTTACTCATTTTTTTCAAACTATAAACCCGTACTCCCAGTTCATCAATAAAACAGTTAAATAAATCCTGTAAAACTATAGGTTGAAACATTTTATCATCATCACTAAGTCTCCACTCGTTTAAATATTGATGAAACAGTTGCCATTCAGTTATGCTCCAGTCTTCATTATACGGCTGCTTGTGAATTTTATGAATCAATCTACGTAATTTTTTTTGGTGACCATCTAGTTGTTTTTTTCCTTTAGAAACAGAGTGATTTTTTGCAAGAGAGATAGTTTTGCCCACGTGAGTATCCGTAATTATAGGTGCAGGTTTGATGACTGGCGTGTTCAGTTTGAATTTGTTCTTTTTCTTTTTTTCATCTAATGTTTTTCTTCTATTTTCAATAAAAGTTTTAACCCTCTGTATTGTCGTTTCGGCTTCTGATGTAGATTGTACAGAATTGATAGTATTATCACCAGTATTATCACCAGTATTATCACCAGTATTATCACCAGTATTATCACCAGTATTATCACCAGTATTATCACCAACATCTTCATTTGAAAAATTATTATCATTAATATTACGTTTCATGTCAGAACCAGCATTTAGATGTTTAAAATCTTCCAAAAAGTTAACGTCTTCAACATATTTCCTAGCATCAGAGGCTTCTTCAATTCTAACAGGCGACATCATGCTTGAATTATAGACTTCTTCATCATCCGAGCTGAAATTAGTCAAGTCTATATTATTATTATTGTTGGGTTTACAGTTGTCCACGCCCACCAGATGCAAATTTCTGCCTAACCTCACCCTTTTTACATGCTTTTTTGGCGAAGAGGTAGCCACTCTGGTAGCTTTAACATGCTGCATTAGAGTAGTTTAACGTTTTTTGGTTTCTGTTTATACATGGTGAAACCCTGTTAGCTTCGGTTTGGCCCTTGGAAAAGCAAAAAACCGAATTTCGCATTTTGAAACTTTTCCTTTTTGGGAACTTTTCCAAGTTTTTGTTTTAATTTGAAAAATTTTCTTTTTTACTTTTATCAATCTTATAGGATTTTTTTTCTTTTGTTTTGTTCGATTTATCTCTTCAATTATTGTCACAATGGCTTCCGGTAAAACTGAAAAAGCACGTCGTCAAAGACAAGGTGATCTTAGAGATGGTAACCTTCGTGTGAAGGGTGAAAATTTTTATAGAGATGCTAAAAAGGTTAAACATTTGAATATGTATAAAACAGGTGGTCCAACTCGTAATGCTAAGGGTGAAGTTACAAAAGCTGCTTACTTACAAGATACTAAAGTTCCTACTGCCAGAGTTGATCCAAATAGAAGATGGTTTGGTAATACAAGAGTTATTGCTCAAGATGCCTTAACACATTTTAGAGATGCGATGGCTGATAAACAACATGATACATATTCAGTTTTAATGAAAAGAAATAAACTACCAATGTCTTTACTTGATGAAAAAGATACGACGGAATCTCCTAGTGCTAAAATTTTAGAGACTGAGTCGTATGCCAACACATTTGGACCAAAATCCAAAAGAAAGAAGGCAAATGTTGCTGTTTCTTCATTGGAAGAATTAGTTACATTAACTGATAAAGATAATAATGATTATGAAGAAAAACAAGTTTTAAGACCAACTTTAGGTTTAATGGGTGGTATTGATACTGACGAATTTACCACTGAAGCGAAAGAGTATATTTTTTCAAAGGGTCAGTCAAAAAGAATTTGGAATGAATTATATAAAGTTATCGATTCTTCTGATGTTGTCATTCATGTTTTAGATGCAAGAGATCCCTTAGGTACCAGATGTACCTCTGTTGAGCAATATATAAAAAAGGAATGTCCTCATAAACATTTAATTTATGTTTTAAACAAGTGTGATTTAGTTCCAACTTGGGTTGCTGTATGTATCGATTTTTTATCAATTGGGCTTTCATTCAGTCGTTTATTATTATTATTATTATTATTATATGGTATTTTAAAAGAGGTTGTTCATTTACTTCTGTTTTCATTTCTATTTCAAATTTGGTTCTTTCAATTTGACCCAAAGATTTTGTCAGGATTTTCTATCGATTTAATCAAGTTTATTGAATTATTTCCTTGCTCATATAGTTAGTCTGTTACATCTTTGGAAGAATAAGGATATCACCCGATCATACTTTCCGTTTTGGGATGTATTGGTCAATGATGTTTCGTTTTGAAGCATCACCCTAGATATTTTGCAAAATCTATGAGTTGAACTTAGACTTTTATTTCATTATAATCACCATGTTTATGTTCGTAGTAAGAAATTGCACATCTGTAAAATACCACAGAAGCTTAGGAGAAATAGAAATAGATTTTAGTTGATACAAACTTGATAAATCCATTAAATTAATATTGAATCCATTTATTTTTGACAAAATACTAACACTTTTTTTTATTTTCCTTTTTTTATTTAGGCTGCGTGGGTTAAACACTTATCGAAAGATTATCCGACATTGGCATTTCATGCATCCATCACCAATTCTTTTGGTAAAGGTTCATTGATTCAACTATTAAGACAATTTTCAGTTTTACATAAAGATAGAAAACAGATTTCTGTCGGTTTTATTGGATACCCAAATACTGGTAAATCAAGTATTATCAATACATTAAGAAGGAAGAAAGTTTGTCAAGTTGCACCGATTCCTGGTGAAACTAAGGTTTGGCAATATATCACATTAATGAAAAGAATTTTTTTAATCGACTGTCCAGGTATTGTTCCACCGTCAACCAAAGACAGTGAATCAGACATTCTTTTTAGAGGTGTCGTTAGAATTGAACATGTTTCGAACCCAGAACAGTATATTCCAGATTTATTATCAAAGTGTCAACGAAAACATTTAGAAAGAACCTACGAAATTAGTGGATGGAAAAATGCCGACGAATTCATTGAAATCTTAGCAAGAAAAACAGGTAAATTATTAAGAGGTGCAGAACCTGATGAAACTGGTGTTGCAAGACAAGTTATTCAAGATTTTAACCGTGGTAAGATTCCGTGGTTTGTGCCGCCACCTGAAGATACTACAGAAAGGACTGGTGAAGATAAGAAAGCTCATTACAAGAGAAAGAGAGCTGAAAGAGAAGCTGCAGCTTTAGCTGCCGAACAAGAAGAATATAATGACGAAGCTGAGGAGTTAGATGGTCAAACTGAAGAAACAGAAAAACCGGTTGAAGCTGAAGCTGAAGCTGAAGAGCAAGATCGCCCGTCTAAGAAACCGAAGCTATAACCGCGTCCAATCCCTTTTCTAACTGCTTTCCCTCATGTACCTCCCTTTTTGCTAGTCTTTTATAAATATTAAACATTAAATACAGAAACTATTTCACACAGTAAGCACCAACTCTCTCGACATATTCGTGTAAGCGTCGGTAGTCGCCACTTTAAAATTTTTCGCATTTTACTTTTTACTGTTGTAGATGTTCAATGTTGAAGGGTCATAAAACATAAAGCAAGAAAATGGAAAATCAAAAATCAGTAAAGGTCAGGAAGAGCAAGTAGAATAAATAGAACAGGGCCTTTTTATTTCTGAACATAAAAAACTATGCAGTCTCAACCACAGCAACCGCAGCAGCTACAGCAATCGCAGCAATCGCAGCAATCGCAGCACCCGCAGCAACAACAGCAACAGCAGCAATCTTCAATGTCTGCTCAGCAACAACAGCAACAGCTGCGATTGCTTTCTATGTTACAACAGCAACAGCAGTTGAGTCAATCTCAGAATGCAAATGCAAATGCAACTGCGAGTGCAAATGCAAATGTACATATCCAAGGTCAAGGATCAAATCAAACAGGCGTTACTACAAGCACTGGCTCTGGTGGCAATAATACACAAGCTCAAATGCAAAAAAATTCCATTGGTGTAAACCAACAAATTCCTTTATCAATGATGCTGTCAACACAGGCTCAAAATAGGAATTTACAACAACAACAAGTAGTTTCTTCTTTACAACAAAATGGTCAATCACACGGTCAAACTTCAAATATTCAAGCGCAAGCACAAGCAAACTTATTACAACAATTGCAACTTCAGCAAGAGCGGAGAAACCACCAACTTCAAGGCCAACCACAAAATCCATCTTCTGCATCAAATGTTTCGACAACTTCTGCATCAACAAACTCTGCCAATCAACTTCCGCAAGGAAAAAATTTCACACTTTCACAAATACAGCAATTACAACAATTACAACAGCAACAACAACAACTTCAACAACAGGCGCAGCAACAACATCAAGGAAATGTTGGTATGACTCCATTACCACCACATGAAGAATTGAATATTCAGAAGTATCAATCTCAATTAATGGTTAGAGAAGTTTGGAAAGAAAACTTAGAGAATGAATTAGTTGTTATTAGACAATTGGCAGAAAGATTTAATTACATATTTCTATCAACTGAATTTGCCGGTATAATCGCTCGGCCAATCGGATCGTTCAGATCAACAAAGGATTACCATTATCAAACCATGAGATCAAATGCTGATCTGTTGAGTTTAATTCAAGTTGGTATAACATTGTGTGACGCAGAGGGTAAAAGACCGGAAGGTGTTCCTTCAACATGGCAGTTTAATTTTTCGTTTGATTTGGAAAATGAAATGTATAATAACGAATCAATCGAATTGTTGAAAAACACCGGAATTAATTTCAAGAAATTAAAAGATAATGGTATTGATAGATTTGAGTTTGCCCAATCATTGATTGCTAGTGGCTTATGTTTATTAGACAATACAACTTGGGTAAGTTTCCATGCAGGTTATGATTTTGGATTTTTGCTTTCTTTAATGATTAATAAAGAAATGTGTTCAAGTGAGACTGAATTTGATAAAGCAATGGTTAAATATTTTAGTAACTTTTATGACATTAAATTACTATCAACTTTGAGTCCTTTACTCAATTATAAATCTGGTATTACTTTAGAAACTTTGTGTGATGATTTAGGATTTAGTAAGCTATTAACAGTAGGTAATTTAACTCAAGTTGGTGGCCAATCTTTATTGATATATCTTTGCTTTTGGGAATTGAAAAGATTAGTTGGTTCAAATGATTTTGAATCGCTCAAAAATCAAGTTTTTGGTTTGAATGATGAAAACAAACTCAGTACCAAGCAAACTCCAGTTGGTAATTTAATTAGTATGTCACAAGGAAATAGCTCATCTCCCGACGGCCAAACTGTTACGGCTGAAAATGACTTTTTTCAAAATCAACAGGATCAACAACATATGGCACAACCCTTACAAATGTTATTACATCATCAGCAGCAATTGCAACAGGCTCAACAAAAGCAAGATGAAACTAAACTACAGAGTGATGGATCGATTTCTACCGATTTTGCTAATAATTCAGCTTCCATTGTTAATGCGACTTCTAGTCCAAGTGGTAATAGTCCAAGTTTGAATTCGTCAAATAATCTAAACAATATCAATTTACAACAACCACAACAAATTCAGCAACAACAATATTTTAATAATGGTATGACTCCACTGAATGGTCTGAATAACGGCATGAATACCGGCGTAAATTTAGTGTCTACAATGAATAATGGTATTAATCCAATGAATAATATAAACGGTATGAACGGTATGAGTGGTCTGAATGGTCTGAATCCAGTGAACGCAATGAACGCAATAAGTGCAATGAATGCTATGAATGCACTCAACGGAATTAATGGCGGTTCAGGTGCAGGTAATAATATGGGTAATCCGAACATGCAGCCAAATATGAATGTTAATATGAATATGATGAATATGCAAAACTTACAGAATTTACAAAATATGCAACAGAACATGAATAATTTACAAAACATTCAGCAGCAACAACAACAGCAACAACAACAGCAACAGCAACAGCAACAGTTACCATTACAAATGCAACCAAATCCGAACATGATACCAAACATGAATGGAATGAATAACGGGCCGCCAGGTTTGACCGGCGATGGCAAGAACAATATTTCTTCTCGTATGATGTTTATGAACCGTTGATAAAAAACAGAAGTAACGCGCTCGGCATCTACATACACTCAGGCATTTTACTTTTAAACTGTATATTTCTTTATATTTTGTACTCTGATTGCAAATAACTTTTTTTGAACATATCACTCACTGCACAAACATTTTGATTTTTTTTTGATTTTTTAATTTCCTCAAGAGTTATTTTTCGCAGTGATTTCATTTTTCATTTTCGATTGCATTTTCGACGTGAATCTAATAGATCAAGCTCAGCAAGTAGCAACTTTCAACTCCCAAATACCAAGAGACAAGATTTAACACACACACATGACTCTAGCGGACTACGAAAAGGATCCCAACCATATCACTACTGGGTTTGTTAAATACTATTATACCAAGCTCAGTTCAGATTGTTCCAAGCTTTATCAACTTTACACTGAAGATGCGGTTGTAAAACATATGGAAAGTAAACCTGATCCATTTAAATCAAAATTTGATGAACACACAGGGACTTTTAGCATTAAAAAGTACTGGAGATCTCATCCGTCGTTAGCATACGCAAAGTTCGTGATATTGACTTTAAGCATCACTCAAAATTCTGACCAATCATTGCTTATAACAATTGTCGGTGAACTGTTATTAAGGGAAGAGTATGATGACGATTTAGTCACAAATAATCAAGTACTACCAACTAGAACTTTCAATCAAGTGTTCATACTTGAACCACACCCAACAAAGGATAATTATCTAATTAAAAGTGATATTTTAACATATATCCCAGATTCTGAATATACTAGTGACGAAACCCATGCTTCAAACATTGAATTAGTAAGTAGTGCAAGTGAAAATATAAGCAAGGTTGAAAGTGAAGTTCAACAAGAGGTTGTTGAAAGTCTTTCCAAGTCTGTTAAGCGTCAAGTTAATGGCGTTAAGGAAGCTCCAGAATTGCCACCTCATGTATCAAATAATAAACCAATCCATACCCCGACTCCAGTAATTAATAATAACATATCACAAATCCAAACACAAATTTCCACCCAAACGCAAACGCAAACGCAAACACAAACCCCAAAGCCAACACCGGCTTCAATGCCAGTGCCTGATATGCCAGCCCCAGCTCAACCTCTGGTAACAACTATGGCAGCAACAAAACCAAAAACTAAGTCACCACTTTCATCAGTTCCTCAAATATCAGGTTCTCCAAAAAAAACTGAAGTTTCAGAAAGTTTATCAAAGTCTGCATCAGCACAATCGACAGTTTCTTCCATCCCAACCCAATCATCAAAATCAAATCTTAATTCAATAACAGGAACAAATCATTCCCATACTTCGAGTCTAACTTCACAAGCGGTATCTAAATCTGGAACACCAACAACAAAACAAACACCAGTACCAACACCAACGCCAACACCAACAATATCTCCAACACCAACACCAGCACCAACACCAACACCATCTATGACTTTCGAATGCCCAAGTAATTCACCGAAACAGGAAATCTCATCTAAAAAGATAGTCAATTCATCAACTCTATCACCTGAAAACCAAATAGGCTCAACAGCTCACGTCACGAAGCAAATAAATACACCAATACAATCTCCATCATTGAAGCCGGCTCCATCAACTCCTAAACCATCCGGTAGTTGGGCAAATGCGCTCAAACCAGTTGGAACTTCAAGTCCAAGCACTACAATCGTCGTACCATCTACAACTTCTTCAAATACTGCTGCATCTGCTCGTTCGAAATCTACAATATCTGCGAAGTCCTCCCCACAATTACAATCATCTACTAAGTTGTCAACTGAAGCTAACAAGCCTGAAGTAACAAACAAAAAACTAAATAGTGATTCTGCATTTCTTAATTCTAACAAATCTGGATCACTACCAGATGCATTATATGAAGTGTTTGTTCTTTATAAAAATGCTGAAAAAGATGTCACTGAATCCGACTTGAGTGTTCTATTTACAAAGAATAATTGTTATGAATTCAAAATTATTTCAATGAATTCCAGAAATGCAGTTGTGGGATTTTATGATGAACAAGTTCAAAAGAAATTTTTGAATAAGAAAACACTTTCAAATAATTACCTAACTATTAATATTGATGTCAGAAATAATTATAAAAAGAAAAATTACAATAGCGGTTATAAAAAGAATGGTAACCACACCGGCAACAATAATAACGATAGAAAAAAATGATTATTTTTTACAAAAATGTAGATTCAAAAGTAGACAGTTTATGTATTCTTACTTCATCATAAATATAAATATAAATATAAACAAAAAAAAAAACAGAAAACATACATTCATTTTGAAAAAAAAAAAATGAACCGCTTGCCACTTTTTTGCAACGAACATCTTTCCTTGACGTTGCCAGCTATCACCTTGAACTAGCAATGTTCAAAACTTATGTATCAATTGTGTAGTTCAATAAAGACAATGCATAACTATTATCTGCCAGACGCACATCGTGCATCGACGGTCATGGATCTGACGCCGTTTTTTGTCTGTTTAGTGCAGTCTGCATCTTCTTTGCATCAGCTTGCAACATAAAGAACATTTCAGTGATGGTGCCACACATATATGTAAACGCATAAAACGGACCGTTAAACAGACAATACGACCAGTCATTGCATCGATGCGGCTCGTTGTCGTTCCAACATCCATGTCTTTTGAGTTTGGAAGCCAGAAGCTTCCCAATGTAGTAAGCCAAATGTGACACATTACCTGTTTTTCTCTCATGCCAGCCGGCCACTTCTCTAATGAAGATATATATGATATCTAATACTGTATATAGCTATAGAAACTGTAACTAGACCACAGTAGTCCATGGCAGCGGTTATACCTATTGCAATGGTACAATGAGTCAGATCTTCAACTTCTGAAATGCCCTGAATGATACCCACAGCGTTGATAATACCTGGTTCGCAGTTCTGCATCAAAATCCCGACCCAAGTTCCAAGATAAGTTGCTTGATTGATCCATCTACAACTTTCTGTTTCGATGCAACTGTATCCCTTGCTCTCAATACCACCGCCGGCAACGCAATGATAGATAAGCTCGTATGGTCTGATGATAAGAGCATGTATTTTACCAGACACGTAATAATAAGCCGTCTGGGAATTATTAATTGTGCCGCTGTTTGCCTTATGGTAAATGTCCTGTACACTGGCTTTGAGGGAGCACTGATAAGTAGAGTAGTACTAACGCCGCCCTTGAGAAAACCAGCAAATAATACCGTAGAAAGTGCATATCTCAATAGTGTCGACTTAGAGGTAGGATTTATAATCTTTAAGTTTTAAACCGCTCATGACAGCAGTCAAATAAAACTAAAACCAAAACCAAGGTTGTCAGAGTATATCACAATCGAGAGACTTAATATTAAATATTCGAAATAGATATATAAATATATATGCATAATGTGTTACATACTCAGCTAAGTATTTCATCGAGAACCTTCTGTTGTGTTAAATCATCGTCAACTCTAACAGTCTTCAAGTCTAATTTTCTTAATGCTAGAATAATTTTATCCTTTGGAAAACCCATATCTTCAAAAATCTGGACTGTAGATTTAGAGATACCATACTTTTCACACTCATCAATTTCTTGATTAACTACAAGTTTTTGAGATTCAGCAAATTTAGTAAAATCCGTATAATCTTCCTTACCAGTTGGTTTATAGTTCTCGTTTGGTGCATAAATTTTTGTCCAGCTTGCAGCTGTTTCTGCAAACTTCTTTGGATCTGTTAAATACACCTTAGCTACTTGTGCATCCTGAGGATCGGTTGGTTCAGGACTTTGTAACAGACTTTGAAGAGAGATCAGCGAGCTTTTCAATGTTAAAATTGGAGTCCATGCATCTTTTAAAATATCTAAACAAATTGCCCCTGTCTGTGATGAAATATTTGGATGATAAACCCTAGTGTCAAATTTAATAATAGGTGGTTTGAATGGATATTCCTCTGGAATCTTGATATCAACTTCAAACAATCCACCTTCATATGGAGTTCCTGGAGGTCCAAGAAAAGTTCCCTTAAGATGGGAAAGATCATCATCGTCAGCCATTTCCAAAGTAACTCCCGACCAGCTATCCTTTCTAACATCCTCTAACTCTTTAACAATTCTTTTAGTTTTGCTCATTACTAGTTACTGTTTATCAATTGGATGAAGCAAAAGGCCACATCTTAATCAAATAATTCCCATTCTCGATTTGATTTCATACTCGCCCCATTCATTCATGTTCGATCTTGGATTTAGGTTTTAGATTTTAGGTTTTTTGACCAATAGAGGAAGGTTCTCAAAAGTATGGGATACACAGCATAAAATGTGACGTTTAAAACAGGATTACAAAACTTGTCTAATTCCAGCAGTGTCCCCCGAAAGCGGGTGGCCTTCATTGAGACTGTCAAAAAAAGCATGCTCTCTTTTGGTCCTTGTGAGTAGTTGTTTGACAAGAAACAATAGCATGAATACTACTGCTAATCCACCAGAAACTAGATAACAAATACCCAATCCCATGTGTCTACCCCCAATTACACTAGATGTAGCTATAATTACTGATTTAGTGCCACCGAAAATGGTAACTGGATAGTTCATTCCAACTTCTACCCTATATCTACCTGTTCGTAAAATATCTTGTTTACTTGTGTTCTTACCATATAGTTTCATAAAGCTTGGTAGTGCAGCAGTTTTCATCCAATTCATAAAATGCTCATCTTTTGCGATTTCAGCTAAATCATCTTCAGAATATCCATTTGGATAACGTTCAATCCAATTGATTGGTGGAACAATATCTGAAATATTATACTGACTTGTTTTGTAAACACTTAAATCTGATTTCCATGCTATTTGCTTGTATGAAAAATCATAATTATTACTTGAGTCTTCAACATTTGTTAAATTTGAAATTGTATCATTAAACATGGAATTTGCGACCAACCCAGCTGGAAAAATAATCTTGTCGTCCCTGTATCTCATTGGTTCACATTTTTTAGAAATGTCATTAGCTGCAACTGCATCACCACGTAATTGATTCCAATCATAAGATTCAACATATTTACGGTGATTTTGATAAAAATTAGTTAATTTATAGTACATAAATAAATTCCCGTTAATGTCCTGTGGAACTTCAAATTCAATTGTACATGTTCGTAAATCTTCATCATAAGACCATTGCCCAGCAGAAGGTTTGGAGTTCTTAAAGTGATAGCTATAATATTTTGTTGGAATATCACTTAATTCGTTTGTTGCCAATTCATCACATTTACTATAGTTAATTTGTACTTGTTCAACTTTATATGTAGTTAGAAGAATACCAATCCCAATAGGTATAAAAATAATGGCAACCAATAGTAGTAATGGAATCACTACCCCAGCAGTGAGAACAGGTTGCCATGATTTAAGCCTCTGTTGTCTGAATGCGGTGTTCGGTGGTCTTCTTGAATGTATCTTCTTTGCAACTCTTACACGAAATTCATCTTCATCAATATCTATTTCATCATCTGGTGATTTCCACCCTAAACGTCTACGCAATCCTGAAAGCATAGTTATATATTGTGGTTTATTTATATTAGGTCAAAACAAATTCTTCCGCCTCTTTTGCAGTGCAAATATCAATTATCAAGTATGCTATTTGGCAAAAACATGTTGAAAATCAAAAAAAATCACAAAATTCTATTTTCATTTTCTATTTTCTATTTTCTATTTTCTATTCTCCTTAACGTGTCATAACAGTTATAATGAAAGTTTAATAGCAAGTAATACTAAAAAATAATAATCTTAACAACTAATATACAATATGTACATAATACACTATATAAAAAAAATAATGCTTATGCATAAGCAGAAACAGTAGCTGATGATGCTACAACATTAGAATTCGAAGAATTCTGTGCATGGGTAATTAAAGTAGTTAAAACAGTTTCAATTTCTGGTGAAACTTTAGTGAATGGTAAACTTGAAAATTCGTAATCTTTATTCTTTAATAGTTCAATAAAAGTAACCAACAAACCCCATGGATGCGGCTTATTACAAATAATTCTTTCCAATAACACTCTGGTAATTAATTGTTGAATATCTTCTCTCTCGTCACCCCACAAATTCTTTGATCCAAAGAAATGCAAAACAATGCAGCTAAACCAATGCGTATGAGAGTTTGGATATCTCAAATTATTTGCAATTGCTTCAAATAATAAGAATTGAAGCTCAATATCTCCTTCTTGCATTAATGATGTCAATAATGAAACCTGCGATGATTTAGAATTGAAGTTCAAACTATTCTTTGATCTTTCTTCAACATAAGAAATGCCTGTATATAATACCAATGAATTAATTAAGCCAACATTATATTTAACATTACTAAATCCAATACCACCTTGATTCACCTTTCCATCTAATTCTAAACTATGTAAAATTTGTCTTAATAATGAATTTGATGGAATTCTTAAATAATTATCAACTGTTTTCTTGATATTCTTCTTAATTAAAAGTTGACTTGGATCAGATGAAATAATTGGTGCAATTGTAATTTCTGCTAATCTATCAACTTTCAATCCTTGTTGGAATGGGTCTGGAACAGTTATATCAAATGGGACTGCGGATAAAATGATGTTACGCAATTGAATGAATGTCAAGGAGGTAGCACTAACTAATGGGTTAAACCATTGTGATAAAAATTCTGGATAATCATGTAGTAGGACCATAAATATTCTTAATGTACCTTTGTAAACAACTGTAATTGATTCAGGAATTGATTTACCCTTAACATAACCACTTTCAAATCTTAATAATGCAACGAATAACGCACATAACTTTTCAGAACACTTGTTTCCTGCTTCATCTAATTCAATCATTGTTGGCATAAACATACGATGTGAAATCAAACAAACCCAGGCATATGTAAAACCCGGAAACGCAGCTGGCTGTACACATAAAAATATTTCACTTAAGATTTGGTACATTTGAACATATAAGTCATTGAAATTATCAATTTCTTCTTCAGTTGTTGCAAATGGTTTAAAATTGTCCTGCTTTAATTTTGACAAATCACAAAGTAAAGTTGAAAAAAATCTAAAGTATGGTCTTTCATTAAAATTACCCTTGTTAATTTCATGATCATTAGCAAATGATAAAACAAATGTAGAACAGAACTGTTGGAAGAATGTTGATTTTAGTGAATTATCACCTGATTGAATTGATGTCAAAATAATAATTAATTTAGCCAATGAATCAACAGAAGTATAAGCATCGATTGAGGCTTTTTTAATATTAACAGTTTCCTTTACAAAAGATGCAACTGAAACTTCAATAGCAACAGTAAAAAATTGAATAAATAGTTCAGGTTTATTCAAAATTTCAGTTTCAACTAACTGATTAATAAACGAAATTTGCAACTTCAAATCACCTGAAAACTTATACAACTTAACCCATTCTGAGAAAATGTAAGCCATATAGTCTTTAATGTTACCACTTCTCAAAATACCACTTTTTAACCTAAAAATTGCATCACTGTTTGTACCTTCTAATTTCTTGAACAGTTCTTTAACTTTGGCAGAACTCTTAATTGATTCATCACAATTTTCTAAAACAGTTAAAACTTTAACAAAATCAGATCTTAAAGCAATTGGATTGTCACCAAAGACTAGTTCTTGAACGATATCACATGCAAAGGCAATTAGCCTAATGTCACTAGTAGATTCAATACGTTTTGATAATGAGTATGACAAATCATTTAACGAAATAAAACCTTCTAAAACAAATGTTGACAAAATTTTAACATCAAACTTACGTTCATCATCAGAGTTGAATAACCACGTAAGGACATATCTAACAACAAATGCTGAATTATCACAAATGCTACCCAATAAGAAAACAAATGAATCAATAAACAACTGTGATGGATCCTTAACACCAAATAGTGTATTGATTGAAATCTGAGCATATTTCATATACAATTCTTGTTGTCCAATTCTGGTTAATGCTTGAACAATTTCGACTAATAAAGTTTTAACAGGATCAGTTTCAGGGACAGTATCAGATAATCTTATATTCTTATCAGCAATACTATCAATAGTTTTCATAATGGTTTCTAGATGCTGGTTAATAAAAATCATTGTTTGTTCTAATATATTATTAGGAACTTGGCCTTGAAGTTTATTAGCTGGTTGTTGTTGTTGGGTCTGTGCTTGAGCTTGAGCTTGTTGTTGCTGCTGCTGCTGTAATAATAATTGTTGTTGAAGTCTTCGTTTAATATCTTCTGCATCACTACCAAGTGTTGGATTAATTAAATTATTGTCCATTTGTAAATTAGTTTCACCAAGTTGTTTCTTACCAAAATCATCGTAAATATGAAATTGATCAATTGAAACTCCACCTGGTTTAATACCCAATGGACCGGGTAATGTCATGGCATACTTGGAGGCATTTTGCGTATCACAGAATAATTGATTTGGTGATGCTGCCTTAAATTGTCTACGCAAAGCAAGAGCAGGTAACATTGCTTCATCTAGATCATGTACCGCCTTTTCTACTGCGGCCTTTTGAATGATTGATAATGCTAATTGAAGATTATCATTAACTGCCGTTGGAATTTGGTCAAGCAACGTTGGATCAACAGGACAATTTAGTGAATTCATATAAGTCTGTAAATATTGTTGAACATTAGACTGAATCGTTTCACGGATTAAATCAGCTGATGATGCAACAATCAATGATTCAGCAAAATATCTAACAGTGTTTATATAAGCCTTTCTTATCTTCATTTCATCAACTTCAAATGCAAAATCTTTCTCAATTAAAGCCTTAGTGGCAACTAAACAAACGGTATTAGTTCTATGAACTAATGGCGGTAAAAGATCTTTAACAGCTTTAGTAATTGATAATTGTAAAATTCTCTTCAATGCAGGATGTGTAACAAAGACGGTTTCACCAATCAAATTTTCAAATGCCATAGTTGACTGTTGTTGTTGTTGCTGTTGGTTTTGGGCATTTAATAACGCTGCTTGTTGAGCTAAAGGTGTAACGTTCGACATAGCTGGAGAATTTTGAACACCAGCACGAGCAAGTAAACGTTGCTGTTGCAGTTGTTGAAGAGCAGATAATTGCTGCTGCTGCTGTTGTTGCTGTTGTTGTAGCTTTTGTTGCTGTAAAAGTGAATTACCCAGACCAAGTTCTGGACTTGGTCTAATCGCTGGAATACCTCTCTTTGCGTTTAAGGACATTTTTGCCATGTTCAAAATCAGCTTTTGTGACTGAATAATTGACTCAACATCATTTGGTTTTGAATTTCTAATGATACTTGAAGATTCAATATCCTTTAATTTAATATTCAAGTCATTACATAAAACCTCAATTTCAAATTTTAATGTCAATTTTAAATCAGCAACTTCATATAATTCCTTCAAAACTTGTAAAATACCTAATAGCCACGTATTTGGATATTGAAAAACTGTTGAACTTTTAGTTTGATCTAGAATCTTACAAACTAGTGGTGTGATGTATTCTAGTTTTTTTAAGTGATAACCTTCTAGTAATAAATATTTAAAAGCAATATCTTTATGTAAAATCGGATGATCATTAGATAATGAAATTTTACCCAACCAAGAACCCAAATGTTTCAAGTGAGTTTTTTCACCGGTTGATAAATCTGAATCATAGGTTTTATTTAATAACAAAACAATTTGTCTAATTGTAACAATAGCAACATAAGTGTAAAAATCATGTGATTTTAATTTCTGGACAACTTCGGAATAAGTGCCTTGATTATTCAATTCTAACTTTGCTCTTTGAGTAACTAAATATTTTGCAAACCATTTAAAGTAATTTGGTTTCAATAACAATTTTAGTTCTTCAATTTTTGAATTCAAATTAGTTTCACTAATATTATTGATTATGAACAAAATTCTATCAGAAACTTCATTAGCTGGAATTTCTTGAGTAACAATATTGTAAGAAATTTCGGGAATAGTGATTGAAACATACTTCGAAATTAATTCAGGATCTTCTTCTAGGATATTATTTTTCAGTGATTTTTCATCATTTTGCAACTCTGAATCTGGAATTGGTAAAATTTTACCAGCTGCAATATTTTGACAAGTTTCAAGTAACTCAGACTGGCTTTTTAATGATGGAATTTCACATAAAACTGAACAAAATTTAGGAAATTCGGGTAATCTCTTCATGAATGAATATAATGCTTGAACTGCAAATTTAAACATTTTACTTTGAATTGGTTCTCTGGCAGAATCTAGAATATATCTTAATGCAATTGAAAGGGCAGGTCCTTCTAATAATTTGAAAACAATAGTATTACCAAATAAAACAGATGTTGTAGCTAAGGCTTCAACGGGATATTCAGGGAAAAACCTATATTCATCCAATAATGAATGAATCATACATGCAAAAACGTCTTGATCATGAGGATTATCAGAATTTTTCAGCCTTTGTAACATATGAACAACGTCTTTAATTTCAATTTCTCTTTTATACATTTTTTGATAATACAACTTCATTTCCTTTTCAACATCAATTGAAAATGAGTTGGTATAACTATTCATTAAAATTGCAGAATCGTGTCCTTGTCCAAAATTAATTAACCTTGGATACGCTTGCAAGCATAAGGTTTGTAAATTCCTTGATCTTTCAAACAATTCTTTTGGTAACTGTTCAGACGATAAAGTTGTCATCAAAAAATAAACTGTTTCAAGACCTAAAGATTTTAATGGTTTTTTTCCTTGTTGAGAATTTTCATATTCAATTTTTGCTTGTTTTTCTAAATAATCCAAAATGGTTGTTAAAACTAAGTTACGATTAATTTCTAATTCATTGAGAATATAATCCTTTAAATGTTTCCATCCATATTGAGAAAAAATTACGGCAATAGTAAAACCTTCAGAAAATTCTTTACAACTTTGAAGAATGGATTTAACAACAGTATCTTCTTTAAATGATGCAGTTAAGCTTGCAACTTGATGAATTGTTTCTTGATTTTTCCTTAATTCTAAATATTTCAATAGTAATTTACCTAATTCTACTGCATTATACTCCTCAAATAATGCAAAAATTACACTTAAGTATGGTGAATTCATATCTAAAAGATTAATAAAAAAATTCTGCATAATATTAACAATAATTTCATTCTCATCTGCCTTTGGATTTTCATGTAAAAGATGTAGACAAGCTAAAATCATATATTCAGGGGCAGTTCTTAAATCTTTATTAAATATGGTTGAAACAATACTATCATTCATTCTTGAACTTGTTAATATAGCAACAGTTTTAACTTCAAGCATAACGATATATTTATAGTACAATAATAAATGTCTAACATTTGTTTCAGTTTGCAGAATTGGTGTTAAATTGAATGTATAAATATCCGCCGCACCAGCATTTGGATCTAAATCATTTAATAATAATAAAATATGTCTTAAAAATTGAATTTGTGAAGATGAACAAACTTTACTCAAAAACAAATCAGCTAATTTGTCAACTTGAATTGATGATAAAAATTGAGAAAATGCATTAATTTCAATGGGATAAGGATCTGCATTAAAGTTTTGGATGATTTTATCAAAAACATCATCCCAATTAACTTTATCTTTTATTTTAGTTATAATTTGTAACATTCTTGCACCTCTTGCAGTTGCTTCAGGTAGATTAGAAGCAGTTAGCAGGTTATTTATATTTTTTTCTTTATCATCATTACCACTTGATTGTTGCTGAGAACCTGGTTTTAAAGTCTCTAACAATAAAACTAAAACCGATTCAGATAAATCTTCTTCAGGTTGAAGTGATAAGAGATCAGATAATAATTTGTCAGGATTTGATTTTGTATTACAAAATTCTAATATTAATTGTTTAAAATTCATTGTTTTTAGTGTATTCAAAAATTGATTAATAACTGTATTAACGTCTTCGTATTTAGTTTGAAACGGTAGATGTGAGTTGGAAGTTTTGGAACTTTTAAAACTTGTTGAAATATGTGATAAGACTATAAATTTATGAGGAACGGAAAAGATTTCTGAACTTAAAAATAATTGAAGAAAAAATGATAAATTTTGTCTAATTTCAGTACCTGAGTTTTCTAATAAATCTAACCACTGAACAACACCAGATGAATACTTAACGTAAGCTGTTGGTAAATCTTTTAATACGGATTTATATTTTTCTTTTAATTTGTTGTCAATAATAAATTGTTCAAGTGATAAAGAGATTAATAAAGATTGAAATTCAGTTATTTCAAAAAATGCTAAAAATTTGTCAATTGAAAATAATAAAAATTGAGATTCTGGAAATAATAAAGCTTGTGATAAATAATCAACTTTATTAATTTCGATTAATGTTAGATAGTTAATTTCGTGACGTAAAACTTTTAAACTATATGAATTTGAAGATTTATAAGTTTCGTTATCTAGAATTTCAGTTGATACTTGATTAATTAATCTTCTAATAAAAATTGGGAAAATTTCTTGATGGCTATCTAAAATGTTATGAATTTGACGTATAATTTGCAAACAATTATTTTGATTTAATTTAGTAATCAAAATTGATAATTGAGATAAAATTGCTCTTGAAAGATCGTTCGATAATGGACTTGTAGTTGAATATATGTTGTTGATTGATGTTGCAGGCGTAGCCGCCTTTTTAGCTAAATTTATCTGTACAAGAGTCAAAACGAGATTGTAAAAATGATCAAAGTAGTTGTAAATGGTATTATCCGATCAATAAAAAATATATGGGGATAATGTAAACTAAACTAAGGTATAATCAATCAAAAAAAATGTACAAGTATTTCTGGTGAATGCAAACCAAATAAACTTAAATTAAAGATAAGTTCATCACAAAAATATTTTGAACGAAAGTTGCCATCAGGCTCAGCTTTCATGATGAGGCAGAATCAAATTGGACGAAAAAAAAGGGTTACCCAGCCCTGTACCATGACAAATGCAACTGTCGCGTTCGCATCATGAAATGAACTATACACTATACACTATATAGAATGAAGTATACGAGCTGGAAATAAAGCCTATTGTTTTTCTTGATCTGGTGATAATTTTGTGCATTGAGATTAATAAAACAGGCTGAATAAATAGGAAACATAATTGAATAATGAACCCATTTCCATCTATACTAAGGATAAACTTTGTTTCCATTTTATCACTTTTATTATTGGTGATATCAGTCATTGCGATTAGTGAAGTTCCTGTATTCTCACTTAAGAACTTAGTAACTATTGATTCAATTGATGATATAAAAGCTGATTGGATGATATTAGGATCCTCTAATTATCATGAAGGCAGAATTATTTTAACTCCGAAACCAAATCATGTTTCCAATGATGAGCAAGGTGTTCAATTTGGTTCAATATGGTCAAATAAAAAGCCATCAAATATTTTAAATTCTTTTACAATTGAGTTGACATTACGATCATTAGGAAATTTTGGATATACTGAAGCTGGATTTTCTTTATTTTTAGTTGATTTTTCGTCAATCAATTCAAATGACATTGATAACTTTGGTGGTCCAAAAATTTTCAATGGTTTACAAATTACTTTAAGTATGGACAATCAATTAGGTCCAGTTATTAAAGCATATTTGAATGATGATAGAGAGCTGAATATGGCTACTGATTATTTAGGTGCGTACAAATATGAATATCAAAATTCAAATGTTCCAATTACAATTAAAGTATCATATTCTAATAGATTTTTCAAAATTACTTGTGATAATAAATTATTATTTCAAACAGATAAAATCAACTTGGATCAGTTATTATCCAAGGACGTAAGGCTAGGATTAACTGGTAAATCCAAAATGAATTATGAACACCATGAACAATTTGAAATTTTAAGATTATCGACTTATGATGCAGTTACCAATGATATGAATGAAGAAAATGATGAAACATTAGTTGCAAAGCATCAAGAAGCTTTAGCACAGAAAAAGCCAAACTTAGAAAAGTTTTTAACACAACAAGAAATGTTGAGATCGCAGTTAGGTACAGCTGGTAATACTAATACTAATGCTAATAATAATGAAAATATTGGACTACAAAAAGATTTCAATGAAGTTAAAGAGACATTATCATCATTAATTAAACTTACTCAAACTAATGATCAAACCGTATTACAACAACAAGTATTTGGATTATCTAAATCAATTGATAGATTAGCATCAAATTTTCAAAATCTTCATGATCAATTTACAACATTGAATTCACAATACGGAGACTTATCAGATATGTTCAAAAGACAGTTTAGTTTATTAGATAATTATGATTCAACGTTAAGGTCATTCGATAAAGTGTTACAAAATCAATTGAAAACTTCAGATAACTTAGATAGTAAATTATCAACAATTTCAACATATTATTCCAACTCCATTAATAACGACAGGGATAAACATTCAAATAATGATGATTCTTACGGTAAATTAAAGTCCCTGATATATATAGTTTTCTTCCCAGTTTTAGTATTACTTATATTAGTTGTTTTATGGGTCCACAGATTAAGAGATGACATTAAACATGCAAAAGTTTTATAAAAGAAAAGGCAAATAACTTTTCTGTACATATTAATACCTTTTCTATAATGAGTTTAATTTAATGAGTTTCAAATTAATCCCCTTACCAAACAATCTTTATGTGACGTATCTAAATCTTTTTATAGTAAATTATAGAAATGATGGCTTTCTGGATAGAATATTACTAAATCCAAGACAATTTGGATTTGGAATTCTCTTAAATTTAACAATTTTAGATTTAATTACCTTTCCATTATCTTTGTATTTATTCATGGTACTACTGCCAGTTATTTTTTTATTCTTTAACATATTTTCATAATTTATTAAAGTTTGATCATTTACGCTGAATTCGTTTTCTATCACAAATTGATTTTTTTCAATATATTCTAAGTTTTGTTTGAATCTTATTGATGATACTAGGAAATCTTTTGCTTTAACTTTATCGTCATCGTTGTGTCTCAATTCGTGTTCAAAACTCTCTAAGCTTAATTCTTCTTCATATGTGGGTAACTCATCCATTTTTTTAATTATTGAATCATGCTTATTTAATGTATCCAAACCATAAACGTCAATAGCTGATTTTGAATAATTACCACTAATTAATTCATCAACATCTAAAGGTACTGATCCATGTATTAATTTATATTCCAATTTTTTCTTTTCTTTAACTTCATTAATTGAAATTAATTGTTGTTTTAAAACATATTTTTCAGATTTCAAAATAGCAAATTTTTCAGATCTTAAATTTAATAATTTTTTATAATGAAAATAATCAGGTGAATTATCATCTATATCTAATCTGTTTCTATTAATTCTTGAATCCAAATATAATAACCATTGATAGTTTCTAATTACTCTTTTATTATTTATAAATTGATTTAATATAACGTCCCCGTGTAAATATTCAATATCATCAATAGATTCATTCAAAGAATCAGTAAACCAAGAAGTATACGAGTTTGAATTTGACTTAAAATTTATTTTTTTATTCAAATTTAATAATTTGATCTTATTTTCAATGGATTGTAATCTAAAATATGGTAAACCATTCATTAAAGATTTTGGATAATCACCATCCAACTTATCATACTCATTTATATTTTCATTCAATATTGGTAACCTAATCATTCTTGCATTTAAACCATTGGAATTAGATGTTGTTATATTACCTGGTAATGTTGAAATGCTATTTCCTCTTAAAGGTCCCAATCCACTAGGTATATCATTCATGTCGATATTTTCCAGATCTAGAAGTTTATCAGTATCATCACCAATACTAGCACCAGAACTAACTACCGATATACCACCATCTTTAGCAAAATTATTCTTAATTATGCTATTTGAATTATCTTCTTCATGTTTAAACCCCCATTGATAACTTGGAATTTTTGATAAATTATTAATAGGTATACCACCGTTTTTGATTATACAATGTCCAATAATAATGGAGTTGTTATTATTATTACTACCCGCATTGTTATTGTTATTACTTAGATTATTATTATTATTATTATTATTATTATTATTATTATTATTATTATTATTATTATTATTATTCGTGATGTTTCCACTACTTTTATTAATATTGTTATCACTATTGTTATTGATATTGATATTACTATTGTTACTATTATGATTGGTATTCGTGATGTTACCACTGCTTAACTTTAAATCTAATACATCAGATTCAGAATCATAATCAATTGCGTTATTAAAATTATTAGTTGAATTATGTATTGATTCAAAACTATTTAACAAATTGTTATGGGTTGGTAATATGATATTTTGGTAATTCTCTAATGTTGAATTGGAAATTGCTATTGCGGATGATTGATCAAAGATACGTGGAATGTTATATATTTGGGACAATCTGTTGAGACGTTTGTTAAGATGGGATTCATCGAATGCCATTCTTTGTTCTTTTTATGACGTTATTGTACTTTAAACTTGTTAATTAAGACAGTAGGTATAGGTATTAAACTAAGGTCAAATATTATTTAAAACCGACCACCCGTGCACCAAAAAGAAAAATAAGGGAAAAACTCAACACGGTCTTAAGAAACAAAAATGCACCTCAAACAAAAAGTATTGTATGTTAAGCTTTATTATACTGCGATTTAATGTGTGTTGAATTTAAGTATCTCAGGAATTGTTAAAAGTAATTAACTAAATAAGTAAAATTATATAAGTAAATAAAATCTAGTCTAATTATAAATAAGGATACTTTAATTAATTAATTATTAAGTTAAAATAATGTTAAAGCAATGTCAAACTTATAATAAGTAGACAGCAGCACCTGCAGCAGCAGCAAAACCTGCAACACCAACCTTACCTGCACCAGCAGAGAAAGTACTTTCAACATCTGGAGCACTTGATGGAGTAGTAGAAGAAGAAGAAGTTCTGGTGATGGTACATGGACAATCAGTGATGGTTAAAGTGGTTTCTTCAGTAACAGTGTAAGTTCTACCACCAATGGTGAGTTCAGTTGGTTCTGGACAGTAAGTAGTTAAAGCAGTAACAACTTCGGTGACAGTGACATCAGTGGAGTTTGAGAAACTTGCAACAGCGGAACCTGCTAAAGCTAAAGAAGATAATAATTTGAATTGCATTTTGTAAATAAGTAGTGTTAAGCGAAAGACGAGAACGGAATGTTGGTACAATAAGGAAGAAAAAAAGAGAGAAGGTGTAGAGAAGAAAAAGAAGAAGTGGCAGAAAGGCTCTTTTTATACCAGAGCAGAAGGTGGGCCAAGGGGGAGGGGAAAGATTTTCGCGGGAGGTGAATCCAAGAGGGCAAAAGGCCGGAAAGAATAACAGAGGGAAAGGTAGGAGCGTTGCACGCGCCCGATGCGGCAAAAGGTAAACACAGGGGGAAGTGCGGGCTAAATTTAGCAGTGGCCTATTAATAGCGCTTATCGCGTGATAACAAAACAGACAATGCACAATACACAAGACACAAGACGCAAATACTGATTGCAACACACGGGGTACAGATTGGTGTTTAATAGGGCTGTTGTACCAGTCTATAACTATAAAGTCCCGCTGGTAGTTACGGATGGCTCTCCATTAGTTAACTGAGTCTCGGTGGCTATTTAGACAAGTCTTGGTATACCGATCATGATCATGATTATGGTCATGAGTATGATCATGATTTCAAATACCTGTAATACACCTGGACGCATCATCATTGGCTCAACAACATTGGCTCAATAACAGTGACTCTAACGAGTAACCTGGATCAGTACAAACGCAACACGCCGACGAAAAGGGAAATTTGTAAACAAACTAAAAACGTAAAAATTAAAAAAAAAGCCGATACCACACCACACCACAGCACACCCGTACACCACATTATGCATTTGTTTGTCCACCCGTGCACCTTATACTTTTTTATGTTTTTTTTTTGCATTTTCTGTTTTTTTCCTTCTGTAATCCCAATTCGGAAAAAATTGATGGTGCACATTGTACATCTTCTATTTTCTGCTATCTATAATGGTGCTTATAAGCACACCCGACCCTTTCATTTTCTGCCTTGTAGTTAATACACCAGAATACCCTGCGTTAAAAAAAACACAAACCACCCTTTTGCTTGGTCTATAAAAGGACAACAATGCTTCCTTGTTAGTTCCTATTTTGTTTCATGTAATATGTTTGTTCCTTTCTCTTCTGTCTTAACCTTTTCTTTCTGTAAGTCTTTTACGTACTCACCCAATGTCTTCTATTATTGATGCATTCAAATCTTTGAATTTATCTTATAAAAAATACAAAGCAAGGCGGAATATTAAAAATTTTAATAGGGTTGTGGTTGGTGCAACGACTATCATTGATTTACAAAAAGATAGACAGATTTTGAATTCCTTAGGTGATTTGTTAAATGACAACAATCGGTCTGAAAAATTCCCAAAACTAAATATTCGTGATGAATCTATCGATTATATTGTTGACCCGATCCCAAACTATTTACATTATAAGTTATTACCTGTAAATATTATAAATTCTGACAAAGTTACATTTTTCCCATCTGAAGATTATATTCAGGATCCAAATGATGTCATCAAGCAACCAACTTCAATAAATGATTTTAAGGGTAGATTAAACGCATGCCAAGTTTATAATAAAACTAAATCAATAGATGTTTTATATCCAATCAAAAATATTAATATTAATTCTGAAAATTTGAGATTGCTTATGCTAATGGATTATTCTTTTGATTTATCAAGAACTAAATCAGACTCAAGAATTTCTTATAGATATACTAATTTTTATAGGAATCATCCTGAAATTGAAGAAAGGGAATTTACAATTAGGATCAGTGAAATTGAATACCGCAAACAGTTTGATAAAGAATTACCATTTACTGAATTAAATTGTCATAATCCAAATACAAAAAAAATTAAGGTGCCAAAATCAATTTTAAAATCCAAGTTAAACCTTAATCTAGAGAAAGAAAAATATCTAGCTGAAAAATGTGATGAAATCTCAATATCCGAGTTTATTAAATTGGTTGATCTACTGATGAAGGCAAGGAACAAAGCTTCAAAGTCTGAGAGAATCTTCAGAAGAACTGAAAGACAACATAAAAAAATTCTTGTTACAAGAAAGCGATATGAAAAGAAGAGAAGAATGGCTTTATCCCCTATCGCTGTATAATCTTCACTTCCTAACTGTTTTATTTTATTTTATGTTATTTCATTTTACATTACTTTACATTACTTTACATTACTTGCTTTATTTTACTTTTATTCTGCTAATTCTATTTAATTCTATTTTCTGTAAAAACAAATACAATACCCCTTACTATGACGACCCCCATAATTCCTCCACAACAACTAGACACTATCTTTGAATCCCTTCTCCAATCAGACACCCCAACAGCCGCCCTTGTTCTCCTGGCATGGTGCAGTTCCCCCCGACAACAACAGGCCCACGCCCTTTTCCCCGACCGTCTCCCACAAACTTTTTGGCACGCCCTTGCCATTGCTGATTCTCCCACCAACCACCCTGAAATTTCTCCCACTGATTTGCTTTGTTCCCAGTGCGGCCACTTTTCTTCCCTCGCTTCAGCTTGTCCACACTTATGGGCTGACAAGTTGCGTCGGCCGACGTGAAGTTTGTGATTTGATGCTTTTTCATATTTCATTTTGGAGATTCTCGATATGCATTTATTCATTCTGTATTGCATATGCCAGAATTTACGTAGTTACTTTCAACTTTTTCTTAAGTCCTTCACTTATATACACGTCTAAATATCTATACTTAAAAAACCATCATGATTCAACCATCTGATTCACCACAAGATGACAATGCTAAATTATTTGATAATTTTTTAACACGGAATAAAAATTTCACAATAATTTCAAAATCAAAATCAAAAGAGACAAAACTGAATTTTCCATTATATTTCGGTACAACAGAAGATGAAATCCTACCACATAGAAAGTTGTCTCTTATAAAGAGAAGATTGGCTAAACAATCTAAAGAAAATCAAAGAATTAATACTCAAAATCAAAGAATTAATACTCAAAATCAAAATCAAAACCAAAATCAAAACCAAAACCAAAATCAAAATCAAAATCAAAATCAAAACCAAAACCAAAATCAAAATCAAACTCAACAAAATCAACACACTCCACAAACTCAAAATCAAGCAATTAAGAAATCTACCGAAACAAAGTCAAATATTAAACAATCAACATCACCGTCCAGTCCTGTTATGATAACCCCACTCAATCCAATACCTGAACCCACCTTAGCATCTCAACTATCTAAAATTTCAAATGAAGAAACAGATAAAAAATCTGAAAAGATTGAAAAAAATGAATCAACAACAGAATCATCAACTGCCACAGACACCACGACGGCACCATCATCATCATCAGTATCATCTTCATCAACAACAGTACCAACAACAGCATCAACTCCATCCACATCAAAAACAACAACGCCAATTTCCAAACAAAAACCTGAATTTAACTCCAAACCCGTATCAAGACCAACCCCATTATCATTTGCAGATCAGTTACGTGCTAAAAAACCAACCCAACCTACTGCATCTTCATCATCCACTTCAGTATCACCATCATCATCTCAAGTAATTTCAAACAATCGTGCCAAACCAGCATCTACAAATCAAAGAAATTTAACTCAATCTCCTTCGAATATTCCATCTTCAACTTTTGACACTGTATCCAGCGAATTTCAATCATCTTCAATGTATAAACCCTTAGGTATAACATTATTAAGAATAATGTTTGATTCTCAATATATTAATGAAATTTTCAATCCATCTAACAACTCAAATAATACCAAAATTTATCCACATGGATTACAAAACTCTGGTAATATTTGCTATATGAATTCCATATTACAATTTTTGTTTTATTGTGATCCATTTTCTCAAATGTTAAATATAATTAGAGATACAACAATGAAAGATTTGGATGATTTAACAGATTCCAGAACTCCAATTTTAGATGCCTTATTAGATTTACAAGAAAGTTTCAAAATTTCAACACCTTCAAAATTTGATGCTGAAAAATTTGAGACCGTTAATCCTGACAAATTTTATGGTTCAATTTCAAAATTACCTAGATTTTCACATTTAATTTGGGGTCGTCAAGAAGATGCTGAAGAATTATTAAATAATTTATTAGATGGGTTGCATGAAGAATTTATTGAAAGTATAAAATCATTAACAAACGATGACATTAATGATTTTGTAAATGCATTTAGTAATGAAGAAACAAGTAAAAAAATATTGCAAAATGTCGATTTTATTAAAGACTCATCAAAGGAAAATGCTACTGCTTTATTAGAAAATGATTTGTGGAATGAAGTTGGTTCAAATATGAAACCAATAGGTAAAAGAATTTCACAAATTAAATTATCTCCAATTGTTAATTTATTTGGCGGTCAATTCAAATCAGTTTTAAAATCAAGCAATAACAAAAAATCTTCAATTACCCTGGATCCTTTCATGCAAGTTCAATTAGATATAAGTGATCCAGAAACAAAAGATTTAAATTCTGCATTCGAAAAGTTTTCTCAAGAAGAAGAAATTTCTTTAGGTTCTTCAGCTATGGCTAAAAAGCAAAATTTTATTGATAAATTACCGTCAATTTTAATCATTCATTTAAAAAGATTTTCATTTGTTGCGAATGATGAATTTGATTCAGAAAATGCAGAATATGAAGTAGTTTCGAATAATAAAAAGAATAAAAAGGCAAAAAATATACAGCCTCCAACACCAACACAATCAAAATTATTTGATGGTAGAATTGAAAAGATTCATAAATTTATAAAATATGATCATCAATTAACACTACCAAAATCCTGTATTTCTACAATGATTTCTGAATCACCAAACTATAAATTATTAGGCGTTGTTTACCATCATGGTAGATCAACTGAAAACGGACACTATACAGTTGATGTAAATACTAAAACTGAATCAAGTGATTGGATTAGAATTGATGATACCAATATAACCAAAATTACTCCAACTGATGCTATTTCTGACCAAAACATTCCAACCAATATTAATAAAACTGCTTACATTTTAATGTTTCAAAAAATATAAATAAAGTGATAATAATAATAATAATAATAATAATAATAATAATAATAATAATAATAATAATAATAATAATAATAATAATAATAATAATATAAAATGTTTTCATTGATAGATTCACGCACCTTCTTTTACTGTACATATATTCCTTTACACATGAATTTTTCAATTCATCTGTTTATTCATGCATCCGCTTATTTAATTATTTACTTTATTTAATATTCTTTTTTTTCCATTCCATTTCGTTATTGTGTTTCCAAGTTTTTACACTTTTTATTGTACTTATTTGTATTTATGTAATATTTAAAATATATTTTGTTGTACAAATGTTCGGTTTATGTACATACTGTATTAGTTTTGATGGTATGTATAAATTTTGAAAATTATTACGTAAGGAAATTTCAAAATTTTAAAAAAATTATGAAATTAATTATTCATTGAAAAGAATAAAAAATTTTCATGAATGTTAACGCATTTTGTATTTTTTTTTTCAGTTTTCTATCATTAATTAGGATCAATGCTTTTTTAAATTTTTGTTGATTTCATTCATCAATTATAACCATTAATCAAAGATGGATGATCTTTTTGATGTTTTTGATGAAGTTCCAAATCTTGAAGGATTAGAATCGGAAGACCTAAAAATTACTGAAATCAAGGAAGACAATGCGTCAAATGATAATAATAATAAAAGAAAAAATGAAGACACTTCAAAGAATTCCGCAAAAAAACTGAAATCCAAAGATTCTAAGTTAATTGAAAGTAAAGACCTTAAGAATACAAACAATTTAATACCTGTTGTTGCAGATGATTTAGAAATTGAAGCATCACGAGAAGTTGATGCCTCATTGGGATTAATGAATAAACCAGCAGAATCAGTCTCAGATGAATCTTCAAAAGTTAAGTTAAAACATCAAGTTCGTCATCAAGTTGCCGTTCCACCAAACTACAATTATATTCCAATTGGTCAACATAAACGTAAAGACGAAGCTCGTACATATCCATTCACATTAGATCCGTTCCAAGATACCGCAATTTCATGTATTGATAGAGAAGAATCGGTTTTAGTTTCTGCTCATACATCTGCAGGTAAAACTGTTGTTGCAGAATACGCAATTGCACAATCATTGAAAAACTCTCAAAGAGTTATTTATACATCACCAATCAAAGCGTTAAGTAATCAAAAATATAGAGAATTACAGGCTGAATTTGGTGACGTTGGTTTAATGACTGGTGATGTTACAATCAATCCAGATGCTGGATGCCTAGTCATGACAACTGAAATTCTAAGATCAATGTTATACAGAGGTTCAGAAATCATGAGAGAAGTTGGTTGGGTTATTTTCGATGAAGTTCATTATATGAGAGATAAAAGTAGAGGTGTTGTTTGGGAAGAAACAATCATTTTGTTACCAGATAACGTTCATCATGTTTTCCTATCTGCAACCATTCCAAATGCCATGGAATTTGCTGAATGGATTTGTAAAATACACAATCAACCCTGCCATATTGTTTACACAGATTTTAGACCAACTCCTTTACAACATTATTTATTCCCAACTGGTGGCGAAGGTATTCATTTGGTTGTTGATGAAAAGGGAACATTTAAGGAGGAAAACTTTCAAAAGGCAATGTCTTCAATTAGCAGTGGATTAGGGGATGATCCAAATTCAATTGATACCAATGGTAAGAAGGGTAAATCTTGGAAAGGTGGTGTTAAAGATGGCAAATCAGATATTTATAAAATTGTTAAAATGATTTGGATGAAGAAATATAATCCAGTTATTGTTTTTTCATTTAGTAAAAAAGATTGTGAGTCATTAGCATTGAAAATGTCAAAATTAGATTTCAATAACGATGATGAAAGAGAAATGCTAACAAAAATTTATGATAATGCAATTCAAATGTTACCTGAAGATGATAGAGAATTACCACAGATTAAACAAATTTTACCACTATTGAAAAGGGGTATTGGTATTCATCATTCGGGTTTATTACCAATTTTGAAAGAAATTATTGAAATTTTGTTTCAAGAAGGTTTCTTGAAAGTTTTATTTGCAACTGAAACCTTTTCAATTGGTTTAAACATGCCTGCAAAAACTGTTGTTTTTACATCTGTTAGAAAATGGGATGGTGTTGGATTCCGTTGGGTTTCTGGTGGTGAATATATTCAAATGTCTGGTAGAGCAGGTCGTAGAGGTTTAGATGATCGTGGTATTGTCATCATGATGATTGATGAAAAAATGGAACCGCAAGTAGCTAAAGGTATGGTTAAAGGTGTTGCTGATAGATTGGACTCTGCGTTCCACTTAGGTTATAATATGATTTTAAATTTACTACGAGTTGAAGGTATTTCTCCTGAATTCATGCTTCAAAATTCATTTTTTCATTTCCAAAATACTGTTGCTGTGCCACTTTTGGAAAAGCAAATTGAAAATATGAGAGATAAAATTGATGTTATTAAAATCGATGACTATGATACAGTCAAAGAATTTTATGATATTAAAATCCAATTACTTAATTATCAAGAAGATTGTAGGAAGATCATCACTCATCCAGGTAATATTTTGCCACACTTAAAATCCGGAAGAATGATTAAGGTGAAAATTAGCGATCAAGATTATGGTTGGGGTATTGTTATCTCTTATTCAAAATTTGAAAATAAAAGAAGTAATGGTTCTGTTCAGTCAGTTTCTGATCATGATAGCTATATTGTTAAAGTTTTCGTTAATACAATGTTTGCTGACTCACCTGTCAAGTTAATTAAACCATTCGATATACACTTACCCATTGGTATTAGGCCTGCAAATGAAGGAGAGGAATCAATAACCGAAATAATACCAATTTCATTAAATTCAATTCAAGAAATTAGTAGTTGTAGATCAATTTTACCAAAAGATCTAAACAACAAGCAATCAAGAAAAACTTTAAATAAAGCTTTAAAAGAAATTGTCAAAAGACATCCCGATGGTTTACCAATTCTTGATCCAGTTACTAAAATGAAGATCGATGATGAAGATTTTCAAACATTTTTAAAGAAGATTTCAATTTTAGAAACAAAATTACAAACACATCCGCTCTATCATTCATCAAAATTAAGTGAATCTTACAAACAATATTCTGAAAAAATGGATTTAGAAGCTAAGATAAAAGAAACTGAATTGAAAATTTCTGCTGTTCAATCTAATATCCAGTTAGATGATTTGAAACGTCGTAAAAGGGTCTTGAGACGTTTAGGCTTTATTTCTCAAGATGATATTGTTGATCTAAAAGGTAAAGTTGCATGTGAAATTAGTACGGGTGATGAACTTCTACTTACAGAATTAATTTTTAATGGTATGTTCACAGATTTGTCACCATCTCAATGTGCTGCATTATTATCGTGTTTTGTTTTCCAAGAAAGATCGAGAGAAACGAGAAGACCCAATCCTTTATTAGATGAACCATATAAACAATTGACTGAAATGGCAAGTAAAATCGCTAAAGTTTCAAAGGAAGCAAAATTAGATATTACTGAAAAAGCATATGTTGAATCATTCCGTTCTGAACTAATGGATGTTGTTTATCGTTGGTGTGAAGGTGCTAAATTCACAGAAATTTGTCAGATGACCGATGTTTACGAAGGTTCTCTTATTAGGACTTTTAGAAGACTTGAAGAATTAATTAAACAAATTATTGATGCCGCAAAGACTATCGGTAATACTGAATTAGAAGCAAAAATGTCAGAATCTGAAAAATTAATTCATAGAGGTATCATTTCCGCAAATTCTTTGTATTTATAGTTATAATGTTAAATTTTGTATATCCGTATCGCCCAATCTACGTAGTTTTGCAATATATAATTGTTTTTTGGAGTTAAGCATAAAAAGTATCTCACGTAAATCTGAAATCTAAAGAAATAAATTATGAAGCTTCGGTTAGTGGTTCTTCGACAGTTATTTCAATATGTCCTTCAAGCTGTTTTAATTTGTCTTTAATGGCCTCTTCAAGGTTTCCTAGTGGCACACCAGATTTAAGAATGACATTTAAGTAGATCTGTATCTGATGCGATGAAAACATAACTTCATTAACAATTTTTGTGTTGATAACTCTAGTTATTATAAATGGCCAATCATTAACCATTTTTGTAATCTTATCATGGGAGTCCGATAAAGTTGTAAAAATTTCAAGCAAATCTTCAAAAAGCATTTTGTCAAAAATTTCTCTAGAAAATTTTTCCGGCATTAATTTTTGTTTTAAAATATAGTTATCATTTAACAAATGACAGAAAATGTCTAAAGTTGAATGTGTTAAACTAAAGTGTTCAAAAAACCGATCCTGATTTCTAAGAAAAAATGTATTAGCTCCACATAAAAATCTGTTAGACTTCAAATATTTATTGTATGTATTGGTTGAAAAATCAATTATCTTGTACTTATTATGTAACTCTTTAAAGTAACCAGGGAAAACAAATGAAACTGTTATCAATAGATATACAGTTCCAAAATCATCATAACCAACAAAAATTTCTTTATCGTCTAACAAAGTTGGTTGGCCAACATATTTTCTTGCACAAAAATCAATTTGTGGCTTCATTTTCTCCTTTAAAAATGACAGCCCTTCATCTTCATCAATCAAATGTAATAAAGTTCTCCAAATACCAACACAAAAACGATAAAACAAAATATCGTTTGTAAAGGCTAGTTCTTCTTCAGAAATTAAATAAAGTGACGTCGGAAGTGATGGAACAACTGGCAAAATTTCACATATTAAGTCAATCAGTCTAGACTGGACAGTTTTATCGTTCTTCATATCTGTTAAAATATGAACAATATTTATATCATTTAAATATTTTTGTCTAATTTCATCACTTTTTAACGTTAATGTAACAATTGCTTTTTGAACCGAATCAACTGTTGAAATATCAGAGTTTGGATTTGCAAACGTTTTAAACAGTTCATAAAATAATGGACTATGAACAATCTTGGACGCATCAGCCCTTTGTAGGACTTTAGCTAATACAGTTTTCAAATAATCACTACCTTGAAACACCTTAACCATTAATTCATCACTAAAAATGGAATTAATTTCTGAGTAAGGATAATACGGTAAAACCAGATCTAAAAACGATATAGCATAATTTTTAGTCATTGCTGTTGTTTGGTTAGAATTAATGATTTTTAAAAGAATAGGAGCAAATTGGCCTAGTATAGAACTATCGTACTCAACAATATCATCATATCTTAACATGTCTTCAACTTTGATAAGTAAATTTTGATCTGGTTCTTCATACGGATTACCATAAATCTCAATCAAATGATTATAAAATTTATGTAATGTCGGGTCTGCAATAGTCATTTTGTGTTAAATAAAGGTTTCAATGAATGGTCTCGATTTAGTATTCACAATATGACAAGTCCTAGAAAAATAAGTGTATACATCAGTATAATTCTAAAAAAGTTTTGGTGGCGAGGAGGAAATTCATGTTCTTGAATCTTAAATTTTCCATGTCTATGCACTACTTATCTCTTTTGAGAATTTAAAATGGATAAATCAATAGAAACTTTTGTAGAGAAAAATGAAAAAGATACAACAAGTATATAAAGACAATCCTGAATTTAGAGAATCTAGATTGAATTCACTATTTTCTGATTTTTCTTCATTGAAAGAATCAAACCTTGAAGGATATATGGCAAACTTAAATGTTTGGAAACAATTTTTGGTATCAGTTTTTGAATGTGAAGATATATTAAGTTTCTCCTATGAGGAGCTTCAAAAAAGCTTGATTTATAGAACGAATAAGAATGATTTCACCCCTCAAGGATTATATATTGTATTAAATGATATGGTAAATAATGATAAATCAATCCTTTTCAGATCAGAGTTAGAGAGAGTAGAACATTCAAAATCTGGGATACTTATTACTTTAAAAAATGTTATATTTGGAAACAGTCAAGTTGATGTACGAGATAAATCATTGAAACGAGAAATATTAGTATCTAATCAAACGCTAAAGAAAAAATGTGATCAAATTAATTCAATTTTATCTCCTATTATTGAAAATGATCCAATAAATTTAACACACTTACAAACTATTTTGAAAGATAAGTTGATTCTACTTTCTGATGCTGATTTAGCATTATGTTTGAAACATATTTGTAGAGAGTCAAACAATATTTATTTTAAAGACGACATAATAATCCAAAAACAAGAAGAGCTCAAATTTAATAATGATGTAGACGCTGATAATATTTTACTTGATGACCTTCATAATATAAGTGAATTGAATTTTGCAATTTATAAATTGCAACAATATAATAATGACAAGTTAACTGAAATAAATACATTAGATTCCAAAATACGAGAATCTATTAGATTGAAAAATTTATCCTCGTCAAGAACTCAATTCAAACTTAAAAAACTCCTAGAGCAGCAAGTTCAAAAAACGTTGACAAGCTTAGACAATTTGCATCTTTTAAAAATTAAAGTTGAAGATGCTCATAATAATTTACTGATTTCTAAAGTTTGGAAAGAACATTCCAATGTTTTAAAAGTTTTGAATGAAAAAACGGAGGCTCAAAATATAGATGATATTTTTGATGATCTTTATAATGAAATTCAAAATACTAATACTATGTCAGATAAATTATCTTCCACAATAATTGAACCAAATTATGAAGATGATGAACTTGAAGCAGAGCTCGTTAAACTTGAAGCTAATGTTAAAAAAGAGAATGAAGTTTCTGAAGAAAAGAAATCTGATGAAGAAAAGAAATCTGCTGAAGAAAAGGAAGTTCAAGAAATTGAAGATAAATTAAAAAGCTTAAAAATACCAGAAAAGAAACCGGAAATTGAATCGAGAGAGAAGCTGAGGGAACAGAATGAAGAAACAAAAGTTCTATTAAATGCTTAGGTGTAAGTTTTTTAAGTCTTACAATTTATAACTCTATAAATGTCTATTTCAATTATTCTAGTATAACAGTACCATAAGTTGATGGAATAAACTGTCTGAATTTAACGCCTGCCTCTTTGAACACCTTTTCACTATATTCATCCATACTATAGCTTTGAGAATAAACAACTTCGTTTATACCGACTTGAACAATTTTAATTGAGCAAGTAAGACATGGACACGTATTACAATACAGTATTGAATTTTCTTCAACTCGACTACGTCCAGCTTCTAACAATGCATTTTCTTCGGCATGTAAACAAAGACACGTCGACAATCCAACCCCGCTAATGCCAAAATCTGGATGATTACAACGATAACAACCACCTTCATTGCAATTTGTGAACCCTCTTGGTGTACCATTATAACCCGTCGCAACAACCCGTTTATCTTTAACAATAACACAGCCAACTCTCCGTTTCATACAATTTGATCTCATTGCAGCCAAATCGGCAAAATGCATAAAATATGAATCCCACTCTGGACGTAAACGTTCAAGGTTGCTTAGATCAAGTTTTTTAATTGAATCGTGAAGAGATTCGAAATGTTGTGTATTGTTAATTAACTTTAATTGTGCCTGATCTTGATATTTAAAATGTCTATTATCTGAAGATAATAAATGTGCATCTGTTATCTGGCAAAACTCTTCAAGTGAAATTTCCGGACCAGATTTAACAAATCTATTGTATTTAAGTATCAAAGAGGCGTCAATTGTGATCAATAAAAAAAAGGGGCGTTTCAAAAACAACTCAATATTAGTTAAACTACTAACATTAGAAATCAACATGTTCTGTTGCCAGTTTGATGTAGCATAATTTAACAAATCAGTACCGTCAATAAATGATTTAAAGATTGGATGATTTATAGTTTTTTGAGTGCTTGAGACTTGTGATTCAACACTAAGTAAATTAAAATTCATTTTGCTGCAAAGCACTTTGGCAACATCTTCGACACCACTTCCCGGCGTTCCCTCTAATCCAATGAGCATGCTCTGTCCCTTAATAGCAAATTACTTACGAACAAAGCAGATGTGTTTCGTTTTCCAATCATGGAGTATGCAAAATTTACGCGTTGTTTTTGAACGTTAAAGATGTATTTTGTATTTTATTAATTGCTGGTTGTTTTCCTGATCCTCTATCGAACCGAATATCACTAAGCAATAATATATTATGGAGGATCTCACACTTTCAAAGGACCTTCCATCTTTGGGAATAAATAAGGTTCAAGGCACAAAGGATGGTCAAATTTTAGTGCAAATTAGGAATGGTTTGATTATGCTAGCAACAAAAGAACAGCCAGACAAGAATCCTAAAAGTTTAAGTGATATTTTCACCTTTTATAGATTGAGTGCTTCACTAAACAAATACGAAAACTTTTTTACAACTGTTGCACATTATGGTGTTCCTGAAATGGGGGAAACAAAGACTAATATGAACACGAATGAATCACTTGGTATTAATAGTGTTTCGATTTCAGATTCCGGTGTTAGTAGCAATCTTGAATGTTTATTTTTGGTTGTAACAGATGCATTCAATGGTATTATTTTTGAATTTGAAAACGGTTCCTTGAATCCAATTTGTTTAATAAATGAAGATATCGCAGAATCTGAAGGTATTGATACAAGCATAATCATAAGTGAAAATGATATGAGATTACTTCGAATAAATAATTTGATGTGGTTAAATGGAATTGATTACAAATATTTACAAAACCCTGTCTGGCCATTAACTGCAAGTAGTTGTTTTATTTGTTTTAATGAAACTAATACTTCTTGGTTATACAGATATGATTGTTTAACTAAAAGTATTTGCAGAGTTTCATCATTTAATCTATCTTTAGATATGTCACTTCATGAATGTGTTTTGTATTGTCGACAATCCACTTGGAAAGAGGTTCGAAAATCAGATGAACGAAGCAAAGAATATTCATTATCTTTTACGTTTGCACCAATTACATCATTAAATAAAATTATTATTAAAAAGTGTTACTTGGATTTAAAATCAAACAAATTTTTGTTTCCTAACGATGAAACATTGATAGAGTTTGAGGAAACTGTTGTTGATTATACGATTATAGAGGATGATACGAAATTAACGTTAATTGTGGTAACAACTGAATCAATTGAATTCCACGATTTAAATAAAGCAAACTCAAAACCTCTTAGAATTTTGTTAAACTTTACAATTGTGTCCGAGAATTTTGTTCACTTCAGAGATACTAAAAAGCCAACATTGTTTCATTTTATTTTATGTAATTCCTTTGGTGAAATATCACATTTTAAGTTTGATGTTAAAACATTTGCAATCGTCAGTAATGCCACATACAATTATTTTAGTAAAATATCTTCAAAAGAACTGCCGTTATTTACTAAATTAAATTCGTTGATTACAAGTGAAGAAATTACAATTGATAGCTTAACAGTAGATCCCACAGGTAACTTTTTTTATATACTTTATTTACCAGCAGATATCAAATCTAACATTATTTTTGGAAATTCAAAGAAAGATGCATTAAAAATTGCAATTGTTGCCATACAAAATGAAAGTATAGTTGAGACAAATGATAATACAATTTTCAATAGTATAACTACATCCCCAAATTATTGGAAGTGTATGAACTCGCTTCAAAAATATACTGGTAAATTTCTATCAAGTAACAACGAAGATATTGAAATGTTAGATGTAGAGCCTGTCAATTCAAACACTGAAGAGATTAATGCAAGTATTTTAAACGAATTAATGTTAAATTCACGCTTGGATAAGCAACGTGTGATTAATTCAGTTCAAGGATATACCAGTGAGAATGAAGATTTTCAAAAATTTAAGAGGCAAATCCAAGAAATAATTGCTAAGAAAATTGTTGCTCTGATTAAGGAGGGAAGTTTAGAAATAAAAGGAGAACTTGATAAGTTCATGTACTATCAGTATTGTAAATTAATAGGTGAATCCATCCCGGAGAAAACAAATTGTGAAATGAGTGTTTATGGTACTACTTTAGTAGAGAATTTTAATTTAGGAGAGTTAGAAATTGATAAGGTTTTGAAAAGGAGAGAGCTTGTATCTGTAGAAGGCCACACATGGCAGCTTTGTGATGTGACTCTTCTTCCAATTCTTTCTCCCGCTATGAAACAGTGTACCCACTGTTTCAGTGTGTGTATGGGAGCAACTACAACGGACAATTCAGATCAGAATCCTGTTTTTGCAACCGTTTCTACAGCCACTCCACTCTGCGTCTTTTGTGGCGGACGTTATGTATCGTAGTCATTTTTGTGTAAACTGTAAACCAAAAAGTTCAATTCATGTTGTAGATGCGACAATCGCAATGTCGCGTTTAGTTGGAAAAGACATGTGGGATGAGCTTTCCATTCTAGCTGCAGTTTCGGTTTTGCTTGTGTTGTTTCTTGCTGTCGTTACTGCTAACTGAGGACTTACGATTTTGGACTTCCCTTGCACCCAAACCTCAGCGCACAGCCAACCAAACGCACTCGTCTTTACAGAAGACATATTATTACCGATAAGTCAGCTAGTCACTCTTATTGTCTTCCGCTGCTTCCCAGGAGAAGAGTTAACGTCATTAGACACAAAATCCGACGAGAAAATATCAATAACATCAATCGAAAAGTAAGACAAATTAGCATTAATAGCAAGTTCAAGTCGAATCAAGTTTTTTGGTGTGCTGAAAAAATAACAATTTCTGTCACAGTTATACTTGCAACAATTTTTCGATTTTCTATTATCATACAAGAATACACATAGAACACATACATGACACCAGGTTCTAAAACTGATTCTAATTTCGAAATGGAGAGTAACTATCAGCATACTACAAATGGATTCTTTTTTGATTCAGCCGACCATGGTAGTTTTAACGATTTTGTTGACAGTAATCACGAAGGAATGCCAGATTTCATGGATAACGGAAGTAGCCATGATAATTCTACTTCAAGTAATACAGATTTAAGTCCTTTGGGTCATCAAAAGAAACCGAATTTTGAAAATGAATCGCACAATAATTCCATCTCAATGGATCTTAATTTAAGTGGTTTACATGGATTAAGTCATTTTCCAACTTTACATGATAGTAGTCATACTTCCGATACAACTGCTATTACTAATAAGAATATGAATAGCATTAACAATCATAAGGATCAATACAGTAATAATCTTGGTGATGGCATCAATGATGATAATCATAATTTGAGTATGAATATGAATATGGATATGAATATGAATATTAACGATATAGATATGGAATCTCTACATTATTTGAATAACTCAAATGATAAAATTAACGCTTTAAGTAACAGTGGTAGTGAAAATGAAACAACCCTATTATCTTTGAAGCAAAAGTCTTCTCCAAAAAAATTAATGGATAAAAGACGTGGCAGTTTATCACTAGACGATGCAACTAACTCACAAAAGAGGACTCGTGCATCAGGTGAAATTTTGAACTATTTAATGAATGAGTTTAATAATAATTCAAATCCTACAACAGTAATGAGAAAGGAAATATCTCTCAAGACTGGAATGCCCGAAAGATCTGTTAGGATTTGGTTCCAAAATAGAAGGGCAAAAGCAAGAAAAATGGAAAAGTTAAACCAAAGTTCAAATTCAAATAGTATTGATTCAAATGATAATAATAAAAATGTCAAATCGAGCAGTAATTCAAAAGAAGATTTAAGTAACAGCAATGATTCATCAAATAGCGTCACACATAATAATAACAATAATAATGATATGCAAAGTGTTTTATCAAAAATGAACACATTACCAATGGAAATTAATGGAAAATACTATTTAATTGAATGTAAAAGTTTATCAGTTGGAAGCTGGCAAAGAATTCGATCAGGTTATGTTAAAAGTGAATCATTAAAAAGATTAAACAATCTATCCCCCAGGTTGTTGTGTGAAATTATGTCAACCACAGATTTGTTAGTGATTTTGTCGAAGAAAGACCTGGAGTTAAATTATTTTTTTTCGGGTGTTTTCCAGAATGAAAAAGTTTTGTTTAGGATCTTTTATCCTATCATAGGGATTTTAAAATGTTCATTATTAAATCAAACTCAATCAATGAATAATGAAAACTATAACTCTGATTACAATGAAACTTTACTGCAGATTGAACTAGGTGCGTCACCCCAATTTGCTGTTCATTTTTCAAGAGATCCAACTACTGGCAAAGAAAATGCTAATCAGTGGTCAATTTGTGAAGATTTTAGTGAAGGTCAACAAGTGGCAGCTGCATTTACTGGCGAAGGTGGTACTGGTTTACCACACATATTATCAGATGATTTAGGTAGACTAAAGTATTTAAATACATTGATTTCATCAATAAATAAAGCAGAATCGTCTCAAGTAGTATCATCTTCAATGACTTTATCAGATTCTCAATTAAAGTCTGCACCTCAAAGTCAGTTTTCTCCACTAAATCAAGTATCAACCAATAATTCGACACCTGCAAGTATAAATATGCTACCAAATTATCCTGGATTTCCCCAACCTACTTCATATAATTTGAACATCAATGACGACGAAGTAATGGCACACGATCTAATGTATAACCCAGATGAAAGACAAATACAACAACAATCACAAAGTCAGCACCAACAACAACAGTTATCTCAGCATTCATCTCAAGTACAAACACCAAATTCGCAGCAACAGCAACAACAACAGCAACAGCAACTGCAGCAGCAACTGCAGCAGCAGCAGCAGCAGCAGCAGCAGCAGCAGCTACAGCCTCAACGTGTATTTTCAAATTCAACCTCCAATTTGGTATTACAGAAGAAAAATTCACAACAACAAATGGCAAAACCATCATTTATAAATGGTTCAGTTGCATCAAATAGTGTTTCAATGGAAGGTATATTTAATACAGGCACAGTTGATAGTGACCAGGGCGATAGTAAGCTTGAATCATCTGACTTAGATCTTTTCCGTGAAGTTAATCATAATGATGGTGGAAATGATAACGAAGCAGCTGACACACCGAGTACAAATATGAATATGGGTATGAATATGAGCACTATGTCAATGAATATGCCAGTGAATACGAATTTAAATATGCCGATGAATATGAATATGTCAATGAATATGAATCTTAATATGCCGGTGGATATGAATATGTCGTTAATGGACATGGATATTACACCAACTACAAATGAATCTGATGGTAATTTTTTAAATTCTGTGGATAATCGTGTGATACATTCAATGTCCGGAGTTGAAGGTGATGATGAAGATGATTTGTTGAAAACTACAGCTGCAAATATCAATGAGAATGGAATTGAAAGTGAAAATGAATCCAAAATTAGTACTAATGGATTTACGAAACAAGATGAAGAAGAATCGTTTTTCTTAGGATTCTGAAATATATCTGTCACCTACTTCCTGTGTATAATGTATTAAATGTAATGTACAAGTGTAAAATAGTTTAATCAAATTTAAAGTAAAATAACAAGTTACAAGTTACAGTCTAATAGTTGGCCTACGAACTCTTAACCATTTATCGTGTCTACAAAGAGCTCGCGTAAAGAAATTAGGTTGTGAAAGAAATTGGCTCAGTTTCGTGTTAGTATGTATTGCTGTTATTGTTGATTGATTTTAAAAAGAATGACAACCATGTCTACTTTTGCCGAAAAGAGGACCCTGGGAGATGAGACAACGAACACGAGTTTGAATGCAAAAAGAAGGCACACTGAACAAACAAATGATAGTCGAATAGAAAGTGAAGAACAAGAATTGAGTGAGGATGAAGAACGCAATGATGATGATGATGATGATGATGATGATGATGATGATGATGATGAAGAAGAAGAAGAAGAAGAAGAGGAGGAATTTACTAATAGAAAGAAAGAACTAAATGAAAATGAGGAGTTTCAACTGTCACACCAATACCGAGAATTAAATAAAAACTTAGAAGAACAAAGGACGAAACTTACAACGGAATCGGGTATTTCAATCGTTAAAAAAACCTTAGAAGAAGCAGAAGAGTTATTTGAAGGTGCCAAAACATCGTCAAATACTGTTATTATTGCAACTGATTCTGCGACGTTAAAGGAAATCGGCGAACAAGCAAAGATTGCAACTCAAAATGTGAAATTTGAACAGAGTGAAAGAGTTATCAAGTTTGATCAATTTGTATCAAGTTGGATTAAATGTTTCGGCTCAATAACTCATCAACAACAACGTTTTACTGAAAGAGATGATATACCTGAATATAATTGGACAAATGCTGGTTTATTATATAATAGTATCAGCAAGAATGTTAATGGATGTGATTTTCTCCTTGGTCCATTAGATATTGAAAAGAAAAAGCGTGTTACAAGAGCAAGATTAGTTGATGATTCAAAACGTACTGCAACAATAACCGCAAATTTGAAACTGGCAGATGAAGTTGTTAACAAGGATACACAGAATGATACTTCAAAAGCAGCTGAAAAATTTTTCAAGACACTTCAGAGTCATGGTAAAAAAATTTCTATATTTGAAGCAGTTTTGCATCCAACATCATTTGGTAAATCAGTTGAATCGATGTTTGTTTGTAGTTTTTTAATCAACAATGGTCTTTTAATGATGAACAATTTTGACAACGATATACCATATTTAGAAGTTGTCAACCAAGAAAATGTTAAATCTCAACAACGTTATAAAACCAACGATGACGGAAAGAGTCATATTGTTTTCAATTTAGATGAAGATACTTGGAAAAAACTAGTTGAAGTCTATCATATCACCGTTCCATTTTTTTCTAATTCTGAGTTATAGAGTTATGTAAATTAGCGGTTTTATTTTATATTACAATACATGTATACACGGGTCATTTGTAAAATGCCCACAAGAGACATATTTTTACTTCAGCGTTTACTTCATTTTCCAACCTTCTAGTTCCAACAGTTCGGAAATCGGCCACTTTCTAATAACAGTTGTACCTAATTCGGTGGTATAACCACTTTCAAAAAGTTCAATACCAGCCCAACCAATCATTGTGGCATTGTCAGTACATAATCTGGGCTCTGGAAAATAAAAGTTTTTTATACCAGTGGGTTGCAGTTGTTCTTCTAACATTTTACGAAGATAAAAGTTAGAACTAACACCACCAGAGCAAACAAAACTATCAATTTTCAAAGCACGTTGCTTCACTGCTAACTTAATTTTTGAAATCATATGTTGAAATATCATTTTTTGGAAATTGTATAATATTCTGGCTCTAATAACGTCATCTTTCGGTATTTCTGATTTGTAAAATTTCTTAAGGGTATTTTTAACTTGTGAATTAAATGATGCAAATGAATATTGTAGTATATCCTTTCTATCCCACTGATTTAACATTGGCTCTTTGATCATTATATCAACAGGCCCTTCGAGCTCATCTTTAAATTGATTAATGAAAGCCTCGGTTTCTTTACCTATCATATTACCAGATATTCCTAGTTCCCTACCACATTTGTCTAATGCATCACCAGCTGCGATATCGACGGTATCAACCAGAATTTCATGATTTGTTAAACTTTGCGATAAAACACACATTGTATGGCCCCCGCTTACTAGTAAACTTAGAAATGGATATTTTGGTTCCATACCATTACTTTTCATTCGAACCACCAACAAATGTCCTAACATATGATTTACCCCAACAAATGGAATTTGCCACGCAACTGATAATCCAAGCGCTAGTTGATACCCCCCAGCTAATGATCCAACCATACCTGGTCCTCTGGTTGCACAAATAACATCAGGTTTAGTTTCCAATTTATTCCATTTGTTTTCAACTATCATTTTATTGACAAGGACAGATATATTTTTTCGGTTATGATTTGCTGCATCTGTAGGAACAACACCACCAGCAGATTTGGAATCTAAAGTGACTTTTCTTTCATCAATAACATTTGGTGCTTCATGTTTTGAGAATCTATCTAATAAAGTCACACAAGCATCATCACAAGATGTTTCTATTGCCAACACTCGGTAATATCTGACCAAACATGTCACCACACTCCGTCGATGGCGAATTCCTCCAAACTTAATCATTTTAACCGATGTTGGCATTAAAATAATCAAAAAAAAGCGGTGAAATATGAAACAAAAAAATAGAAAAAAACCATGTTGAAAAATTCGGGCTTCACCAAATTGCTACGGACATGGGCTTTGTCTTGTAGTATGTAAGATTGTTTTTTAGTTGTTTCTTTCTTTATTAAATTATATAATCTTTAGTTGAACCTATACCCCAGAGCAGAAATAAATATGAGTACCACTACACTTACACCAATGGATACAAATCAAGATGTAGAAAAAGTAAGAGAAACTGCAATTACTTTCTATGACAAGGAACATCTTTTAAATTCAGAAGAAAGGAAACAGTTATATGTCTTCTTTGAACAGCAATGTCGAAGAATGCTACTCGGATTTTCCTTTGGTGTTGCATTGGGTGCAGCTACTCCATTTATTATAAGAAAAAAAGGATCATTAGTCCACCCGGTATTTCCCATAATCGGTGCTGTTATGGGTGGAACAATTGTTCCAGGAGTCGTTAATAACAGCATCTATGCAATACAGGTTCAACAATTCAATGACAAGTTTGGGTCAGAATCTCCAATATGTCAAACTATTAAAGCAACACCTGATCCAATTACAAAATCTGTATATTGGTCAAATTATTTCAGAAAGTCCAGTAGTAATCCCAATTTTCGAATGAAAGACCCAAGAACCGTTGTTAACTCAACTAAATTTTTTTCCATTGAAGATAATCCCAAAATTCCACCTTATGGTAGACCAGGATATTATAAAAGTGACAATCCAGACGGACCACAAACAATGAGTCAACAATATCTATCAGGTTGGGATAAGGTGAGATATGATGCGCATCAACAATCAGAACCACAATCAGAACCACAATCAGAACCACAATCAGAACCACAATCAAAACAACAATTACAACCACAATCAGAAACACAATCAGAACTAGTATTGACTCAAAATCAACCACGTTCCATTGGCGACTCATACGATTCAGTGTTTTCTCCCGAAACTTCTACCTCTATGAACAATTCTAATAATCATCTTGATACAAATTCTGATCATTTAATACAGAGTCAAGGTATTTCTGGAAGCTCGTGGGAAAAAATCAGAAAAGAATCAAATAGTTGAACTGATTCCTAATCAAGACAATTATTTCTATGTTTGTGTAAAAACTGATTTCTTTTTCTTATTTAAAATGTATACATTTCATTATACTATAGTGTGTTGTACACACCAATTTTTTACAACTTGATGATTTGAATTAATGATGCAGTACAATATTTTCACCAAATTGTTTTCAATTCTGTATTATACTACAGACATGAAAATAAAAATATAATGTACGTAGCGATTTTTTAAGTTGTAGAGTTTAATCATGTTATTCTTCCTGGCACAAAATACAACACAGATATCCATGAGTAACGACGTGCCTCAAATGCTACCTGGTTTAGGTAACGACAAAGTTAAAAATGCTGCAATATCATTTTATGAGAAAGAGCACAATTTACAACCTGAAGAAAGAAGACAATTGTCTGATTTTTTTGAAAGTCAGTCACACAGAATGATATATTCGTTTATAACGTGCATGGGTTTAGGTGTTTCAATTCCATTGGGACTTAGAAGGTTTGGCTTAAAAAATTCAGCTATTCCAATTTTTGGATTATTCATAGGATCAATGTGTAATGGACTTATCACCAATCAACTGTACTTTAATCACTTGGATGATTTCAAAAATAGAGTTGGTGAATCTTCTCCCACATTTGCAGCTGTTCAAGTAACACCAGATCCAATTACTAAAGCGGGATTCTGGGCATACTATTTCAATACTTCTTATAAAAACCCGAAATTTAGAATGAAAGATCCAAGAACTAATACAAATACATCAAGCTTTTTCGTAATTGATGATAGGTCAGATCCTGCAAGAGAAGATCAAGGAAGCGCAAAACAAGAAGCAACAAATGGTTGGAATGCTATCAGAACTAAAGCTCATATAGAAAATAATTACCAACCATTTCAAAGTGATAATCAGCCTCAAACACAATATGATACGCCATTTGAACTTGATAGTTCTTTCAATACATGGGGATCCCAGAAACAACAGCCTGAAACTGCCAGTTCTGGTGATGCCTACCTTTCGACATTTAATTCTACCCCACAAGCATACTCCGAACAGCATGAAAATGATCCATTTCAAATAGAAAATGATCCACGAGTGCAACCTCACGGTGTAACCGAAAGTTCCTGGGATCGTGTTAGGCGTGAATCGGGACGTTAATTTATTTTCTCTTGTATATATTTTACATTTTATATTTGACACTAATAGAAGATTCACAGATCCAATTTAACATTGGATAATTAATAATTAATAATTATTTAAGATAGTAGTGAAGCACCGCCTCGAATTTTCAAAGCTCTATGTTTTTTTATTTAGTGTGTTTAATTTATAGACATAGTTCTTCCTTTTCCTTTTTTTCTTGAAATAGAGACCGTCTCACGCAATGATTGATATAAATAAACTGTTTGGAAATGATAAGAAAGATGCTGTTGCATTTTATAATGAAGAACATACTTTGACACCAGATGAACGAATGAAACTTCACTCATTTTTTGAAGGAACGTACAAAACTACAACGGTTGCAAAATCATTCATGGGTATTTCTGCGGGTTTGACGATGGTCTGGCTTGCACGCCGCAAACGAAAAATTAGTCCACTTTTGGCAATGATTGGTGGCATTGGTCTTTCTGCATTCGTTTTCAGTTTTATGACACCGACAATTTATGCAAATAAACTTCAAGAACTTGAAAAAAGAGTAGGGAAAGACTCGAAAGTTTATAAGGTTGTTACAGTCACACCAGAACCAGCCGAATACTCATACTATTGGTCTGAGTATTTTGAAAAAACAGCTGTTGACAAAACTATTCGACTGAAAGACCCGTCAATATCGGAAAGTGAAAAAAATGTTCAATTACCAGATAATGAATCGCATTTCGAAAAAAGTAAAAATTTGGATCAATTAGTTCCACCAGTTGATCCATCCGAATCGTCTGCTTGGGATAAAGTAAGAGAGAAGAAATAAACCGTTATGTACTTGTATAGTTAGTAACTTGCCCAAACAGGAAATTGTGAAAGTGTCAGTTCATTTTGCATTGGCAATTCGGTGCATTGAAAGCGAGAATCAGTTAATTTCACTTTTCAACATGACCTGGGTGAAATTCAGCACGTAGTTCTTAAACTCTTAGGTTCCTAGGTTCTTCAGTTCTTTGTTGTTTAGTTGTTTAGTTGTTTAGTTGTTTAGTTCTATTTAGAACCCACACAACCATGTTTTCTTTTTCTGCAGTCAGAAGAGCAGTTAACCCAGCTGTTGCTCGGTCTTTCGGGGCCAAAATGCTTTATTCTTCAAAGCGTCAAATTGCTCCTTTACAATCAAAGATTATTCCATTATCAAGTTCAACAGTTATTTTAGCTTGTGCTGTTGGTTTGGGACTTTGGTCTCTTGATGCAAGATCAGCATTTAATGAATATATATGTTGTCCAATAGTTCATTTTTTCACGACAGCTGAGCAAGGTCATAATATAGGTGTTGATGTTTTAAGATTTGGTCTGTATCCACGTTTATTTTCAGATGTTGATGATCCAGTTTTACAAGTTAATGTTTTTGGCAAAACTTTATCCAACCCAGTCGGTATGGCTGCTGGTTTTGATAAACACGGTCAAGTTATGGACCCTTTATTTAATTTAGGTTTTGGTTATGTTGAAATTGGTTCAGTTACCCCATTACCCCAACCAGGTAATCCAGCTCCAAGATTCTTTAGATTAAGGCAAGATGAGGCAGTTATTAATAGATACGGCTTTAATTCGGTCGGTCATTTAGAAGTTTTAGCTGAATTAAAGAAAAGATTTGCAAAGCTCCATGTTAAGTATCCTGAAGCTAAACTAAACTCATTTAGAGATAATAAATTTTTAGCCATTAATTTAGGTAAAAATAAAACTGGTGATGAAGTTCAAGATTATATTAAGGGTGTTCAATGTTTTGGTCCTTATGCTGATGCATTAGTTATCAATGTTTCATCACCAAATACCCCAGGTTTAAGGGATTTGCAAAATGAAACAAAATTAACGAACTTGTTGACGAAAGTCGTCTCTGAAAGAGATTCACTTGACGGTTTATTAGTTGATCCATCAAGAAAACCTCCAATTTTAGTTAAAGTGGCACCAGATTTAAGTGAAGCTGAAATTAAATCGATTGCACAATCTGCAAAGGATTCCAAGATCGATGGTATTATTATTTCTAATACTACAATTCAAAGACCAGTTGATGATCTAATTACCAAAGGTGCAGTTGTTCAAGAAGCTGGTGGTTTGTCTGGTAAACCATTAAAACCAATTGCATTAAAAGCTTTGAAGATTTTAAGGAAATATACTAAAGATAGTAACATTGTCCTTGTCGGTTGTGGTGGTATTAGTACAGGTAAAGATGCAATTGAATTTGCTAAGGCAGGTGCAACATATGTTGAACTTTATACTGCGTTTGCATATAAAGGTGTTGGTTTAGCTAGAAAGATTAAAGATGAAATCACATCCGATTTAAAGAAAGAAGGTAAAACTTGGATGGAAATTGTTGGTTCTGATGATAAATAGACTCGTTTAATGTAGGAAAATATTTTTTATAAGTTTTCATATATACATAAAATACACAGTATACAATAGTATAATTAGATATAAATTATAATTAATGTTTAAAAGATATTCCTAAATGAAAAAATAATTACGTTGAAAAATATGATACCAAGCCAAGTGTCACAATCAGGTAGCAAAAATCATTGAATAAATTTCGTGCAAAGGTATATGCTGTTAATGCAGAATTTGCATAACCAAACGAACTAACATCAAATGACATTATTGTATTATTAGGGAAAATTGATAAATAATTGAACAATGAGTGCAATATTCCAAAAATAATTTCAGTATACAAAAATTGTGTCCATAGCGATCTACCGCCTATAAAAATTGATGGTAATTTAAAAATCATTGAAGGTTCAGATATATTAGAATATACCAATAACCATACGTAAATCAGTCTGAAAACTGCAAATCCTGATTGGAAGACTTTAGATTTTGCAACTTGAAGTTCCGTTTTAATTCCGGGGTTCATCATACCTGGCATACCTGGCATACCTGGCATACCTGGCATACCTGGCATACCTGGCATTCCTGAAAATGCAGATGAGGCACCACCACCACTATTCATTCCAGCAAACATAGATGCCATTTCTTTACCAAAAAACTCCTCTGGATTTGGAGCCTGTCCATGGTTATGTGGATTTTTACTATCTTGAGCCGAATTTTGTAACATTTTATTTAAGATTTGTTCAATATCTAGTTCCGCATTTTCATTTGACACAAATTCTTGTAATGGAGAATCATCTTCCAATGAAACCTCATATTCATCTAGTCCAGAAACTGGTGGATCGTCATCATCATTACCATTTTGATTCATGATGACACTTATTCTGCTTGATGAATTTTTGGATTTTCCTGCACTAGTTCTCGGTGTCACCGTTGGAACATTTTCTTCTGTTGCAGTTGTTAAGTTTAGAGGTTCTGGTTGTTGTTGCGTCATAGCATTTGGTTCGTCCTCGGTGGTGCCCATAATCTTGTTCAATCTGGACCCTCCGGTTGCCATTTTGGCAGCTCTCTTCTCTCTAAGGAGTCTTCGCTTTTCTGCAGCACTAATTGGTTCTGCCATAATAAATATCGTAACAAATACTTGTAAAAGATTTGTCTAAAGAAAAATTTGGTTATGCAAGCAATAAAAAACAAGTTGTAAGTTTAAATGCAAACTCATGTTGACTGACATTTTATAATTCATATGATTTACTCATTGGAAAAAAAATGAGTACTCGCCAGATTAGCAAAACAGAAAATCAAAAAATCATTCGTAAATTAAGTTGCCTGAGTTTTGTTTGGTCCAAAATAATTTTTTTATCTTTGAAATATCCATAGTAAGGTATCCATTTATCAATGGGGGAATCTATTGAGAAGGAAGAACTGGTTCAAAAACAAAATGATGATTCCGCTAAAATAAATGATGCAATGAAAAAACATTATCAGGAGTTAAGAAAACTCTACAAACCCCCGTCCCCAATCCGTTTATTTATTTATGACTTAATTCTTTGGGCATTTTGTGTTGTTTTTGATTGCTTTTTTAGAGAGATCAGATCAAGAGGTGGTTTTAAAGTTCCAAAAAAAGATTCAATTATATTTGTGGCTGCCCCACATGCAAATCAATTTGTTGATCCAATTATTTTGATGAGCCAAGTTAAAAAAGCATCAGGTAGACGTGTTTCCTGTTTGATCGCTGAAAAATCCCATAGACGTAAGTTTATTGGCTTAGTTTCTAGGTCTCAACTGTCTATACCAGTTAAACGTGCTCAAGATAATCTTAAGGTTAAAAAAGGTTCAATTAAAGTAGACCCAGAAAATGAACTTCATATTATTGGTGACAATACTTCATTTTTAAGTGATTGCCAACCAAAAGGTATGATATCATTGCCTAAATCATTAGGATCTGCAATTATCGACACTATTACAAATGATAATGATTTATTTTTGAAAAAACCTATAAAATTTGCGTCTCCACATGCACAAATGGAAGGAAAAAAATTGTTAGAAGTTGGTACAGGTTTTAAGGCTGCTGATAAAATTGATCAGTCTGAAGTTTATGCACAAGTTTTTGAACATTTGGCCCATGGCAATTGTATTGGAGTTTTTTCTGAGGGTGGTTCACATGACAGACCTGATTTATTACCATTGAAAGCAGGTGTTGCGTTGATGGCACTAGGTGCAATGGAATCCTCTCCAGGTTTAAATATTAAGATTGTACCAGTTGGAATGAATTATTTTCATGCCCATAAATTTAGATCAAGAGCATTGTTAGAATTTGGAGATCCAATTGAAATTAGTGAAAGTTTAGTTAATATGTACAGTAAATCAGATACTACAAGTGAGGCAGTTAAAATTTTATTAAATGAAATTACAAAAGGTGTTAAAGCAGTTACCGTGACATGTCCCGATTTTACAAGCATTTCAGTTGTTCAAGCAGCAAGAAGATTATATTCAAATAATTTTTCCAGCCAATTGTCAATTGCCTCAATGGTTGAAATGAATAGAAGGTTGTTAAAAGGTTATACACATTTCAAAGATGAACCAAAAATTATAGAATTAAAAAACGATATTTTAAAATATAATCAAGATTTGAAAAGTATGAAAATTCCTGATCATCTAGTTGGTAACACTCCAATTCGATCAAAACTTTCAATATTAGTTGAATTTTTAGAAACAGGTAGGCAAATTTTATTTTTATCAATTTTGGCATTACCAGGTATAATTTTATTCTCACCAGTTTTCATTGCGACGAAGAGAATATCCGAAAAGAAGCGAGTTGAGGCTTTGGCTGGTTCAACTGTTAAAATTAAAGGTAATGATGTTATTGCAACATGGAAAATTTTAGTTAGTATGGGATTTGCACCAATTTTGTATACATTATACTCATTACTTGGTATACAAATTGTTCATAAATATTATCCAACAATTTCAAGTTTATTTGCATTTATCATTTTTTATCTAATTTCAGTTGCAATTACTTATTCCGCATTAATTGTTGGTGATATTGGAATGGACTTATACAAAGAAAATAGAGCTTCATGGTTAATGTTAACAAACAAACAAGGTTTTGAAGACTTAAGACAGGAGAGAGACAGATTATCATCCGAAATCACGGATGCCATTAATGAATTTGGACCACAACTTTACCCGGACTTTAATTTGTTGGAATATGAAAAGAAATTAGAGTTAAAGAAGTTGTTAAAGTCTGAGAGAAAGAAGAAGCATTTAGAAACGCTTGAAAAGGGTTTAACCGAAGAAGAACAGTTGGAAGAATTGAAAACTCAAGAGTTAAGACGACGCAGAACACAAAAGAAAGCTGAAAAGAAAGCAAAAGCAAATAATTCAGATCATACTACAGAACCAGCTCTTGACAGAAAATTCATAATGACTCAAGATATTCCTTTACTTAACGAGGATAATACCACTACTACTGAATTTTCATCAAATTCAACAACTGATATTGATTCGTCATCTGACTCTGAATATAATTATATCTCATCCAATCAATCTAAAACACTAGATTCAATTAGAGATCAAATGATTAAAGAAAACAGAGAAAGGGACGAGTCAAACTAAGTTAAAATTTTTCTCTCGTATAAACTGTTAATTACCATTTTATTCAATTACCACGTGCTTATTTACTTAATCTTTTTATTTTATACTATTTATGTTTCTTTTGTACTATTTGTAATACATGTACTACACGTACTGCTATTTATGAAATTGCAGATTTTTTCTTCTATTTTATGTTAAAAAGAACTCCAATCCCAGTCAACGGGAATATTTTGCCTATCAGTCATTTGATCTTTATGATCAGTATTATTTTTCTTATGTATGTCTTTACCATTTGCACCTAAATTATGATCTCTTGTTGTATGATCTAAAACATATTCTTCATATTGTTGGAAACATTTGAGACATACTTTACATAAATATTTTTTGTCGTTAACCATAAAACTTTTCTTTCTTGTATTTTTTGAATTTGATCTTGATTCAATACTTACATCTTGATCAATTGAACATTGGTTATTATTTATATTACTATCATCATCCTCTTCCCAATTGCTTCCAAATAATGTAAACTTTGCATCTTTATCTAAATAAATATAATTCTTCAAACAATCACCACAAAAAATGTCACCACAAGATCTACAATGATGTTTTCTTCTACTATCTGTGATATAATTGAATAATTTACCACATTGTGAACAATTAAATCTTGAACTATCAGGTTTCCAATGTTTTCTTGTTGGCCCATCAATTGCATCAGAGTTTTCTCTACCAGTCAAATAATTCCAATAATCCATGATTGATGAAGATGTTGACCTAATTGATGTAGTTGATGTTGATTTTGATAATATAGGACGTTCAGATGGTGATGAATAAACATCAAACCCACATTCATTTACCGAGGATTGACTTGGCGTGTTTTTCATTACACGTAAAACTGCTGGTGTATAAAGTGGTCGTTGTTGATTATTAATTTGTTTTAGATAAAGATTAGATGGATCACGAAATGGTGACGCATTTCTCTTTGGTGGAGAAAAAGCCACTTGTGGGCTATTATTGATACTATTACTAATTGGTTTATTAACATGAATGTTTGAAGTATTACTCAATTTAGTGCCATTAGTATTACTACTTATTAAAGAAATGCCAGATGCTGTTTTTGATACACCTATTGGACTTATTGACGAGTTTATTGGAATTTTATCATTTTGTAATTGATGTTGTTGCTTAGGAATACAAGAATTGGATTTTATAAATGGTGCTTTATTAGAAGAAGAAATTGAAGAAGATTGTTGTGTTGACATATTTAATGGTACCTTGTGAGGAAATGGAGCTGTTGATTTTGGGCTCATCGGAGACATACTTTTAGCAAAATTTTTCGACTTATTTTCAGGCAGTTGATTTAATTTTCTAAATTGATCCATCTTTTTTTGTTCCAACTTCTGCTCAAAAACTTGTCTTTGTGTATGTTCAGAATTGATCAAATTTGATTTAAATGGTTGAGCTTTAGGACAGATAATTGATCCCTTTCCTGATTGCTGTGAAATTTCAATGATTGATTGCTGTGGCTGATTTTGTGTTGATTCAATTTTTCCGTGTGATCCATATTGCTCTTGAGTTGACTGTTGTTTATGTATTTCGGAACCTATGTTCAAGTCGGAAAGTGATTTCTCAATGGGGGTATTATCAGTTAAAGTCTCTTTCCTTTGGTTTTTATCGATAACTTCGTTACTTGAATGCGAAGAAGTATTTGATAGTTGTCGAGTTTGTTCATATGTAGTTATGTTCTGAATAGTATCATTAGTTTCATTAGTTTCGTTTGTGTCTTGTGTATGGCAAGTATCCGTTGATTCATGTGTTTGAATTGTATTATTAGTAGATTGTGATTTGACAGTTGTTAGGGGGGGCACGTTATCTTCATCATTTAGAACTTCAATTTCGTTATGTTTCTTTTGTGGCTTTAAATCAAGTGAGTTACTATTTGATGCTAAAAGTACTGATGCATTATTAAGTAGCGAGTTATTCTTGCATGATGTATAGTCATATGGAGGAATCATATCTTCTTCAGGGACGCAAGATTTTAATACATCATGAATACGGCAATTAGAATTCGAATTAATAGTAATATCTCTGTTGTTGTTACTAATATTGTTATTGCTATTATCACTATCTTCATTGCTATTATCACTAGCTTTGTTGCCATTATTATTATTATCATTATTAACATTATTATTATTATTATTATTATTATTATCATTATTATCGTCAGCATTGCCATTAATGCCATCTAGTAAAGTCTGTTTGTCTGTATCTGAATTAGAAACACCAGCATTTGCTGCAGTGTAATTGTTGCTGTTCATCGGGTATAAATGGAACGACCCATTCGTTTTATTTGAGGCCATCTGGTGGGGGGTGTTTAGGGATAAACTGGGAATGAATAATCGATGACTGAAACGATTGACGGATGTAGTTTTTAAAATTTTATGATTCCTTTCAGTTAATGAGCGAGTGAAATTCAAAAGAAACCGAAAATTGGTACAACGAACACGACACGTTGTTCATTATTGTTATACTGAGAATTAGTACTATAATATAATTCATTCGAATAAATCATGAAGCTTGCCAGTATTGACGATGATGGGTATATTTGCATGGATGCTAATGTATTGAGGGTACTAAAGTTACTTGTTCAAACTGCGATTTTTGCATCAATATGTGCAGCTGCTATAGGTTCAAGATTATTTTCAGTCATTAGATTTGAATCAATTATTCATGAATTTGATCCATGGTTTAATTTTAGAGCAACTAAGTATTTAGTCACACATTCATTTTATAAATTCCTCAATTGGTTTGATGATAAAACTTGGTATCCATTAGGTAGAGTTACAGGTGGTACATTATACCCAGGTTTAATGGTAACATCATCAATTATTTTCAATATTTTAGAAAAAATAGGATTACCAGTTGATATCAGAAATATTTGTGTTATGTTAGCACCTGCATTTTCATCATTAACTGCACTAGCAACCTATTTGTTTACATATGAAATCACATCATCATTAGAATCTTTTAATGATAGTAAAATACCTGCATTATTAAGTGCAATTTTTATGGCAATTGTACCAGGTTATATTTCAAGATCGGTTGCTGGTAGTTATGATAATGAAGCAATTGCAATTACTTTATTAATGGTTACATTTTATTTTTGGATTAAATCTGTTAAATTAGGTTCAATTTTTTATGCATCAATTACATCACTGTTTTACTTCTATATGGTTTCTGCTTGGGGTGGTTATGTTTTCATTACAAATATGATTCCATTACATATTTTCATACTTATTTTGATGGGCAGATTTGATTATAGATTATACTCCAGTTATTGTACTTGGTATGCCTTAGGTACTTTAATGTCAATGCAAATTCCATTTGTTGGATTCTTACCAATTAAATCGAATGATCATATGGCAGCATTTGGTGTTTTTGGATTACTACAATTAGTTGTAGTCACTAATTATTTCAAAAATATTCTAACACCTAAGAGATTTTTCAATTTAATGATCACATTTGGTTCAATCATATTCTTAGTTGGGGTAACTGGTTTAGTTTTAGCAACAAAGTTTGGTCTTATTGCGCCATGGACTGGTAGATTTTATTCATTATGGGATACAAATTATGCAAAGATTCACATACCGATTATTGCATCAGTTTCTGAACATCAACCTACACCATGGTCATCATTTTATTTTGATATGAATTTCCTTATTTGGTTATTTCCAACTGGTGTTTATCTATGTTTCAATGAACTAACAAATGAATCTATTTTTTTAATTATTTATTCCGTTTTAGGTTCGTATTTTGCAGGGGTTATGATTCGTTTAATGTTAACTTTAGCACCAATTGTTTGTGTTTCAGCTTCCATTACAATTGGTAAAATAATTGAAGTTTATTTCAATTTTAAGGAAGTTTTCAGTAAAAATAAAGATGAAAATAAAGATAAAGTCAATAAACCTACCAATAATGATAAATTTTTCAGTATTTTATCCAAACTCATAGTCATTTTTACCTTTGTGTTTTATTTATTCTTTTATGTTCAACATTGTATTTGGGTTAATTCAAATGCATATTCATCACCATCGGTTGTTTTAGCAAGTAAAAATAGAGATGGGTCACAAGCAATCATTGATGATTTTAGAGAGGCTTATTATTGGTTACGTATGAACAGTGAAGAAGATTCTAAAGTCATGGCATGGTGGGATTATGGATACCAAATTGGTGGTATGGCAGACAGAACAACATTTGTTGATAACAATACTTGGAATAATACACATATTGCAACAGTTGGTAAAGTAATGGCTGTAAATGAAGAAAAATCGGAAGTTTTAATGAGAAAACTAGATGTAGATTACGTTTTAATTATTTTTGGTGGTATGTTAGGATATAGTGGTGATGATTTGAATAAATTTTTGTGGATGGTTAGAATTAGTGAAGGTATTTGGCCAGAAGATGTTAATGAAAGGTCATTTTTCACTGATAGAGGTGAGTATAAGGTTGATGATCTGGCAACTGATACGATGAAAAATTCATTAATGTACAAAATGTCATATAATGGATTTGGAGATGTTTTCAAGGGTAGAGATGCAATGGATAGAGTTAGACAGCAAATGTTAAGTTCATCATACGCTGATTCTATTCACTTAGATGTTCTGGAAGAAGTCTTCACAAGCGAGAATTGGTTAGTTAGAATTTATAAATTAAATGATGAAGATAATTTTGGTAGAAGCTTGATAGATATAGGGGATGAAGAACGTCAAGACTTATCACGTAGACAAAGACGTGCTCAAGTTAAGAAAAGACCAGATATTGAACTTAGAGTGTAAGAAAATTATGTATAGATATGAAATGTTATGGATTTTTCTGTTAGTTTGGATAAGTTTTTATTTCAGTCGAAGTAATGTCGAGAATACGTTGAGGTAATCAAGCAATTTTTATTACCGTTAGTATGTATACCAAATAGTATAGATTAAAAAAAACGTAATTAAGTTTTGATATCTACCTTTATATCTGTATTAGTTCACAATTAAATTTAACATGCTGAGAAAATGATGTATTTATTAATCGTGAGGACAAGACTTGAAAATCTTTCACAGTATTATCTCAACTTTATTACTGATAACCAACATTAACTACTTCTTTGCAACAAGCACTTATTTGTCGCACATAAAGCTTTGCAGCATTACATGGCTTTTTATAAAATTTTACATTGCTTTTGTGATTCAAGCTCAGTCGAAAGAAAACCTTTGTTGATTTTCCCGATTTGAAATTTGGAATTTGAAGTTTCTTGAAGTTTTTGATTTTTTTCTCGATTTTTTTTTTTTTTTTTTTTTTTTTTCTTCAACTTAATTTCTTTTTAATTTTTTTTTTTTTTTTTTTTTTTTCTCATCAACTGAACTTCGATTTAACTTTTTTTTTTTGTGTGAAAATTTTCAAATGAGACAGTAATTTTGAAAACTTAAACACCAATACATTACAACACTACGTTCGGTTTTTTTCTTTTTGATTTTATTTCATTCTTTCCCAGCTATTGGGCATATAAAACTAATTAATTAATAATAAATAATAAAATAAGATGAAATACGTTGTTGTTTCAGGTGGTGTTATTTCAGGTATCGGTAAAGGTGTTCTTGCATCATCAACTGGACTACTACTTAAAACTTTAGGATTAAGAGTTACATCAATCAAGATTGATCCATATCTTAATATCGATGCAGGTACAATGTCTCCATTAGAACATGGTGAATGTTTTGTTTTAGATGATGGTGGAGAAGTTGATTTAGATTTAGGTAATTATGAAAGATATTTAGGTATTTCGTTAACTAAAGATCATAATATTACAACTGGTAAAATTTACTCGAATGTCATTGAAAGGGAAAGAAAGGGTGACTATTTAGGTAAAACTGTTCAAGTTGTTCCACATATTACCAATGCAATTCAAGATTGGATTGAAAGAGTTTCTAAAATTCCTGTTGATAATTCAGGTGTTGAACCAGATGTTTGTATTATTGAATTAGGTGGTACAGTTGGTGATATTGAATCTGCGCCATTTGTTGAAGCATTAAGACAGTTTCAATTTAGAGTTGGACATGAGAATTTTGCATTAATTCATGTTTCATTAGTTCCAGTTATTCATGGTGAACAGAAGACCAAACCAACGCAAGCAGCAATTAAAGATTTAAGAAGTTTAGGTTTGATGCCTGATATGATTGGTTGTAGATGTTCAACCGAATTAGACTTACCAACAATTGAAAAAATTGCAATGTTTTGTCATGTTGGTAATGAACAAGTTTTGGCGATTAGAGATGTTAATTCAACTTATCATGTTCCATTATTATTAAAGGAACAAAAAATGATCCAATATTTAAGTAAAAGATTAAAATTAGATGAATTAAATATTCAAAAGGAAATGACATTAAAGGGTAATGAATTATATAGTAAATGGACATCATTAACGAATCAACATGATAAATCATTTGAAAAAGTTACTATTGCCATTGTTGGTAAATATACCAATTTACATGATTCATATTTATCAGTTATTAAATCATTAGAACATGCATCAATGAGATGTGGTAGAAGATTAGAAATTGTTTGGGTTGAATCTAGTGATTTAGAACCAGAAACAGAAGTAGTTAATAAATCCAATTTCCATTCAGCATGGCAATTAGTTTGTAAAGCCGATGGTATTTTAGTTCCAGGAGGATTTGGATCAAGAGGTATTGAAGGTATGATTGCAGCTGCTAAATGGGCAAGAGAGAATAAAGTACCATTTTTAGGTGTTTGTTTAGGATTACAAATTGCAGTTATTGAATTTGTTAGAAATACTTTAGGTATTTCAAAGGCATCATCAGTTGAATTTGATTCTGAATTACCAGAAGAAGATCAAGCAGTTGTTTATATGCCTGAAATCAATAGAGAAATTTTAGGTGGTACAATGAGAGTTGGATTAAGACCAACAGTTTTCCAAGAAGGTAGTGAAGCTTCTACTGTTAGAAAATTATACGGAGATTCAAAGGAAGTTTTTGAAAGACATAGACATAGATATGAAATTAATCCAAAATTGATTGAAACTATCGAAAGCAATGGATTAAAATTTGTCGGTAAAGATTCAAAGGGAGAAAGAATGGAAATTTTCGAGCTTGAAAATCATCCATTTTATGTTGCTACACAATACCATCCGGAATATATTTCCAAAGTTTTGGATCCATCGAGACCATTTTTAGGTTTAATTGCAGCAGCATCTGGTACATTAGATGAAGTTTTAAAGTTTGATTTAAAACAACGTTTACATGATTTTTAGAGTTGTTAAATAATTGTTAAATAATTGATTCTTTTTTTTATTTATTTATTTATTTATATTAATTTTATATATCTATATTTATATTTATATAAATTTAGTATATCATTTACCTAAATTAATAACAAAGGTTAAAAATGAACTTGATAATACAGGTATTGTTAAATTATCATCCAGATTGAAGATTTCAATACCTTCACTTAAAGAGGCTATGAAACCCGATAATAACGATAAAGTTAATAAGTTGATATGATTTGTATTTGGATCATAAGCAAAATCATGAGTAAGTGAAGGATATAAAGGATTGATTAAACCGTAGAATAAATAACAAGAGAAAATGCCAACCACAAATGCAGCCATGGAACCAACAAGAGATTTATTTTTGGAAATTCTTGGTGATAAGTAACCAAATCTTCTACCAATTGTTGAAGCTGCAGTATCTGACCAACTTAGTAATAAAATGGACATGATTGAGACATCTTGTTTATTGAAGTAAAAAGTAATTATTGAACCTAGTTGAAACCAAATTACACCGTTGATGGAATTAATTTCTGAATCTCTCATTAGGAAACCAACGGTTGAACAATATAATTTATTAAAGTATTTATTGTTTAATCTGATTAAATCAAGGAACGAAATTATCGATACTGCAATAGTGATTGGATATATGACATTTTTTGTCTTATAGTTATTCAAATGTAAATATAAAGTAATGAACCCGATGGAGAGATGAAATACTTTACGTGGAATTTCATGTTTATGAATCAAGGTGTAAAACTTTTTGTGGATTGGTAGTTCAACAGAAGATGTTGAAGTTGGAATGGCAGATTTTTCAAGAGTTTTTTTATCTTCCAGTTCAAAACTTGAATCTGAAGCTGAAGCTAAATCTGAAGCCGAATCCGAGTTATATTCATCATCGTCGTCGTCGTCATCGAGTACTGTCGCATTTGAAAGTGTATAATCAGGATCATTTGATTCATCATATGTATCATTTATGGATGTATTGAATCTATCTCTAAGCGTAGAGGTATTTGGATCAACACCAGACATGGTTATGTGGGCGGACTGGAAATTGGAGATCAAATAAATAACGTTGGATACCAAGATAAAGTATATCAAAGGCCAATCAACCAACAACGTTCATGTGAAAAGCGAGACCATGAGAATTTTCTAAAAAGGGAAAGAAAGAAAACGGAAAAAGTGAAAAAGTGAAAAAGTGAAGTGGAAAAAGAAGATCAGAACTGACGAGTTACAATACAAGACAAGACAAGACACGACAAGTTTTTGTTTTTCAAAAAATTCATATCAATAAAATCATTAACGTATAAAAGTGACAACTATATAATGTTATAAAAATATCATCATTAGTAGATCTATCTGTATATAGAAATTTTCATTAGTTTCATTAGTTTCATTTAATTTATTTCTTGGTAGCGTCACCACCATTCTTTGCGCCATGGGTAGCACCAGTTACAGCACCAGATACGTATTCAGCAGCGTCGGAGACTACCTTTTTACCGGATTCCAGAGCATCACCTGCGGATTCAGACCAGGTCTTTGTGTTTGTGGAAGCTTCATCGTGACCTTTTTGAACAGAATCACCCAGTCTTTGAGGTAAGGATTTTTCGGAATCTGGAATGACATAGGATGCAGCCTTGTCGTAGGTGTCGGTGACTGATTCCTTAGCCTTGTCGTAGGTTGACTTTTCAGAGTCTGGAGTGACTTTGTCTTGAAGCTTTGAGGAGAAATCTTTTCTGTGGGAGTCGGACATTTTTAGTAGTAGTTAGTTTTGTTTTGTTTAGTTTGTTTGGTGGATAAAAAGGAAAAGAAGAAGAGAGGAGAGGAATTGGAAGAAAAGAAAAGAGAGGACATGGGGTGGTTTATATATGTGGAGGAGGTGGCGATGGATGGAAGGATGGAACGATGGAAGGATTACCCAGCCAGGGACGTGAAGTGAAAAGAACAGGTGTTCCAGCTTTAGACTTTAAGCTTTGGACTGTGTGTGGTTAGTTAGTCGTCGGAGTTGATGATGTGGGCGATACGTGACCATTCGTGGGCCCGTCCCAGCGGCGAGTGGCCGTCGCCGTGGCCGTCGCGGGCGTGGTGGGCCTG